>BGPR01051905.1:0-10721 GCA_013235015.1 Araneus ventricosus
TGCTTCGACTGAAAATGAATGGTTAGTGACATAGCAATTGTAGTTCGCCTAAATTTAGTGAAATATAAGACTTATTATTTGTGCCGTCATGCTGTTAATAATTACTAATGTAATAGCCCAGATCCGTCTCTCATTGATCCGGTAACGCTCTGACGTCACCTGCAATAAAATTCGCGCTATAGCACTGAGAGATGTTAAACAGCATTATTTCATTGTTAGAGCACCTAATTTTCGGTAATTTTAAATTTAAAAAAGTAATTGTCGTTCTAATTTCAAATTTAATAGTTCTAAAATAGTGAAATAAATTTGCTATTGATCGATATAAAATTTATCTCGCTATGATCAATAGTTCCCGAGATATTTTAAATTATATTAATCCTATATTACAAATTAATCTCCGTTTTTTAATAGAAAGTAGAAATTACGTTAGGTATATCATGCGCGTGATATAGTTTGGGCTCCATGATGCATCTGATTATTTAGTGCAATCGTGATGATATAATTTGATAATATTTTTTGGCAACCTTAAAATTTACACAAAGACATCTGGAGTACAAGGAAAATTGTTAAACGACGAAAAATACTTCACACGGAATGTTGTTTACCAAGAGAGTTTTTGGATAAAGAAATATGCAAATAAAAAAATATTTCCTGTCATGAAACATATGTTTATTTTATTTGTTTTCAATCAATGTTAAACATTTCTCTCGCATATATATCTATTTAAACACGTCAAATTTGACGAGAAATCTCTTGAATGAAGAGGCAATTTGCACCTGTCGTACCATGACGGGGTGATTTTCTAGTTATAAAAGAGTGACTGGCAAATAGAATTGTTAAAGTAGAGTATTCGCACATTACATCATTTAGTTTAGAACCAGTCATATTGAACAGAGCTGATTGGTTGTCTTATTAATAGCTTCTATTGGCTGTCTTTCGATCTTTTTAATCTTATGGAAAGTTTATTAATGGGTCATTCTCCAGAAAATGTACCATTTGAACCAAAATATTTTCAGATTTCAAAACCTTAAATTTCCCTTTTTTTCTCATTTTTATATGAAACTTCTACTTACTAGAAGTTACCACGAGCAATGGCGCAACTAAATTTAAATTATTTTACTCATAAATAAAAACATATATATAACCTTATTCACGGAGGTGATATAAAACACTAGAAAATTAATAATTACTACATTAAAATAAATTGTAAACATTTAACCAGATCATACAGATAATTAGAAAATGAAATTATTAATTACCTTAATATAATTAAAATTAAATATCGGGGTTAAGATATAGCTTAAATTTTAGTCATTCACTATATGAGTTTAAAATTTGTGTTCAATACATGTATAATATCTGTATAGTCTCAAATTGCTGGCTAAAAACAATGCATCTCACTTCTTTGACATCGAAATTGACAAGGGTGTCACTGAGAGTCTTCTATAAAAATAGGCTTAATGGATGCTTTTTTCAGAGAAAAAAAATTATTTCTTGGTATTACAATTTACAAATGTTAAGCATTAAAACAGGTAAAATTGTATTTTTTTATTATTTTATATATCTTATATTCAAAGGTCACGGAGGTGAGATTTCTGAATAACCAAAGTTGTTTCTTAAGAACAAAATCTGTCTACTTGTCTCTAAACCAAAACTTCATTTATTTTTTGTAGCTCTAATAAACAAGATGGATGACATGCATCATGGGAAACAAAATATACTGCCATTTATGAGTCAAAAAATGGCATTTTATGTTTGGGTAATGGAGGTGAGAATTTGTGTGACACCATTGATTGTTGTTCTAAAACAAACTAAATCACAATATAAAAATTTAAAATATGCTTAAATATGTAATATTTGAGACACTTGTGGCAGGAATAATAAATATTTAAACATATTTTTTCAATTAAACAAGTTATTGAACACTGTTCACAGTCACACCAGGTGTGTGACATATCACGGAGGTGAGAATTCACATGCTGTGAACTAAATAAATAATAAATTAAAGATAATAAAAATTTGGTGACTGATTTAAATAGATATATTTTTAGCACCATTAAAAAACATAGTTTAATCAATTATTGTCTGAAGATTTTGCTGCAAAATGAATGTGTCTCACTTAAGTGGCATCTTTGTCCAGTGAACCCTGGAGGGCAGAGGCAGGTGCCACTCGCAGGGTGGCACGGATGATCCCCGCAGTCGCACCGCTCCGAGCAGTTCATGCCGTAGCTTCCCTTTGGACAGGCTGCAAAGAAGGCAAATCATCAAGATAACCACAAACCAATCAAAGCACTTCATCATAAAATGCAACCCTTTGAAACTGATTTGATTTGAAAATGCGGTGCGGTCGTCACACTTGAACTTTTTCAAGCGATAATTCGCCAAATTTCGTACTTTATCTTTAACTCGGAGCCAGGACGGCTCCTTGTCGGTTGGGTGGGTATACGTGGAACTCGATTTTTAAAAAAACGTTACAATCTTAGATTTTTTACCAATATTGAATTCAGAATAACAAGGAACACGAATTTAAACAGTTGTGAACGTAATAAAGAACAAATGAACACATATAAACAACAATAAAACATTAAAAAAAATACGAAACATTTTTTTTGCCAAATTTGGTACAAGATTTACAACCATTTTTTGCTACAAGAGTGGAAAATTATCAAGATCAACCATAAACCAATCAAAGCATTTTATCCTAAAATGCAACTATTTAAAAACTTTTGTTGCCTGTACATCTCTGTTATCTTCATTAACTAAGGCCTAAGATTAAGATTGTGAAACTAAGAAAATGTCCAGCTTTTTTTAGACAACCAGCAGGAGACTTTCTCCCTTCAACATTCTCTGTATGATATTTCCTATAAAATTATTGCATGCACAGCCTCTCTAAGGACGTGTTTTATACTCAGTACGGGGCTGTCCATAAATGATGTCACACTTTTTTTCAATATTTTTGACCCCCCTCCCCCCCCCCTTGTCACAAAGTGTCACACTTCCCATACCCTCCTCCCCTTGTCATATGTCACACTATATTACATAAACATAAACTTCCAGTTCAGAAACAAAGCACTACGTTATAGATCATATTTCAAATTTTATTTTTAAATTTAACTATGTGTTTTATTTATTTATGTGTTAAATTTACTATGTGTTACATTTGCGAGCATAACAATAATAATGATTATATGTGTACTTATTTTGTATGAAATAAGATTAAGGTTTACAACAAAAAACGTAATTAATATACAATAGTAATAAAATATTAATATAAAAGAGCAACTGTAAACAGTAGTATTTTGGAATTTGATATATTTTGTTTTAAATCTTATCTTTACTTTATGAACACAAAATACTCTTAAACACATTGAATTTTTAAAAAAAACCACCTCAATAAGATCAACTTGTTTGTGCCATTACCAGTTCTACCACTCACCCAGGTGGGGCGACGTATCTTTTGTTGGACATTTCAAGGGTGTGACAGGGGGAGGTTCTCTTCTAATGGTGAAGAATTTCTGCTGATACCATATTCTCAGAACGTACCCTGAATGCCTTTTTCGAAAAGAAAGGAATATAAATGAAAAAAATCACATGAAAGTTGTTTTACCCCCGATTAAAAAATACCGTCAAATTCTGGTAATTTCAAAATAGCTTCAAAAGTTAATCTGTTGATTTTAAATGTTTCTATTGTAACCAAAATGTGTGATGTCGTACTTCTTGTTACCCCCTCCCCTCCCCTTGTCACAATTTCATGAACCCCCTCCAAGCGTGACATCATTTGTGGACGACCCCTACTCTAAAATAAACTCCTCATTAGTGCAGCAAAGAAAAAAAATCTCGAGATTGCCGACTGCAAAAAGCCGTTTTTATTATATAAGAAAACGAAGTGAAACTTAAAACTCAATTATAGAATAACAAGAAATTGCCATTCTAGAGATATAAGCTTTTACAAAACAAAGATAATGGAAAAGGACATAGAGAGCCAAATTCGAAACGTAAAATAAAGAAAACATACTTAAGGTCGAGAGTAATTGAAGATTATTTAGTTTTCCAGTTTTTAAAATTAAGGGGGTAAATATTGACGTTATAATATTGATTATTTTCGTATATTTTTAACAATCTGGCGCATTTTGTGCTTAGCTTCGTGAGTCAATAGAGTCTAGAAAGCGTTCTGGAACAGTACCTCTTTTCTTTACCTATTGGTTCCAAATTTTGACAAAAATCTGCCATTTTGATGTAAAGATTACATACTAAAATTTATTACTCTATCTTCTTGCACTTAGGGGCCGTTCAAATATTACGTAAGCACCCAAGGGGGGGGGAGGGGGTTTGCGATTGCTTTTACTGACAAGGGGAGGGAGTATGAGTGTACTTGTAGACTAAAATCACTTTTTCAAAAAATCTCTTGTAACACTGCAAAATAATTTAATTTAAAATTAAATTTGAAAAAAGTTAAATTTGAAAGAAAATTAAACTTGATTTTTGTAAAGCAAACTTATAAGGAATTAAACTTACTTTTTTATTCATTTTAAGCCTAGTTGTTTTATTTGAATAAGTTCTAAAATTTTAAATTAGATTATTACTGTTATACGTTTTAAAAAAAAAAAAAAAGAACGGGGGGGTTAGCTCTTCTTAATAATTTGGGCAGAGGGGTTGTTTGTGATTTATTTTTGCTGACAAGGGAGAGGGGGGGGTAAAAAAATACCAAAAACATGCTTACGTAATATTTGAACGGTCCCTTATGAGTTATCACTTTTACTTACACACGGAAAAATAGATAGTCCTCCCTTAGGTGAATTTGGTCCAAAATTTGACACAGATCTACAATGCTGTTGATAAAACCATATGTCAAATTTCATAAATATATCTCGTTGCGTTTCTGAATTATCGTGTTCACGTGCACATGAGCGAACTACAGATTTCCCGTAGAAGGATTTCGTCCCAAAATTAGACAGAACTCTGCAGTTTTGGTGTTAACACGTTGCGGACCGGGTTTTTTTTCCTGTAGTAACTGACAGTGGCGGACTGGCGAGGCTGCCCGATTGCAAGTGGGAAGATTGTCTTGTCTTAAGTGGAAAGATGTGCTTAAGGTCATTGCTAAAAAGCAAATTTATCAAAATAACAGAAAATTTATCAAAAGCTAAATTTATTTGAAGTAACGAAGAAAAAGACCGTACTTAAAGAGGAAAAAAAAAACTGGCGAAACAATGAAAATGGACTGCATTTTAATACAACAAAAGAAGTTTTTTACGTTATAAGAATGTATTTTGTACAAATCTATAGTTTTGCTCGATATTTATGAAATTTGGCACACATGCTCTTCAGAACAAGATGAAAATAATTGTCAATTTCTTAAAGTTCAAAAGTAAATTAAAATTTCAGTTACTTAAAAATTAAGCAAGATTTTGGCGTTTTTTCGCAATATTTTTAAAAAATACTATATAACAAAATGATTTTTGATTTATTTATAATTCAAAAATATCTTTTTAATGATACCAGTTTAATTACAAATTACTGAAACATTACCAGTACAAATCACTAAACTCTAAATCATCCAAAGAAGTTTGTTTTAAAGGTTCCTGGCTCTTTCAACAGATGCCCTACTAATGGGCATTACTTCTCCTTCATACTTTGTCACTAAAACCGTATACGACATATTTAACTCACGAAATTTAAATAAAATAACTTTAATTATAATTTCGTTATTTTAAACGTAGAAATGATGTTATTTTTTAAAATTAAGGGGTGTTAAAAGAAATTTATTTTAAAGACGCGGAAAAATTAAATTTATATTAAAAAATTAAATTAAGTATATAATTATTAAAAGTTATAGATTTAAATTAATATATATATATATGAATTAATGTTATATTTGTAGATATGTGTGGGCCCTCACTGACTTCTGGCAACCACTATTTTCAGATCCAGTCCGCCACTGGTAACTGATGCGTGTGGACGATATTTCTTAAAAGTTAATAAGAAAGAATCCGCATATGAGGAATATAGGCAACTTGAACTTACGACGGCACAGAGAGTTTCTATATTTAGCGTTAGAATTGCTGTAAAAAGTGCATGACTACACCATATCGTAAACAATTGAAAATATAACGAAAATGAACGATAACCACAATTAAAATGTATAATATTCAGTCAATTAGGTTCACTTATCGAAAGACGTCATATGACTTTCCCGATCAACAACGTATGGCTATCAAAAGACGTCATATGACGTCTCCGGCCAATAATGTGATAAGAACATATCAATTTTCATCAGTCTGGCTCGTGCCGTTTCTGAATTATCATGTTCACAGACAGACCGACAGACAGTTATATATTTAAAATAACTGATAGAATCGAAGGACCAGTCCCCAGCCCCAACCACTGAACCGATTTCGACAATTTTTATTAACATTACGCACTCGCAATCCATTAAAGCAAATAAAATAATTTGCTTCGATGGAATCAATTCAAGTGCGGTCACAGTTACACAACAAACTGCGCATGTCGTCTAATAACACGAAACCGCGCATTGTATCGTGAGTGCTGCGCATCATTCAATTCCTACTATTAGTTCACACTCTCTCTCTATATATTTATTTATATATCTTGTTCAAATTTTCAATCGTTAATAAAATACTTTTTATTCATCCACTCAAGTTCGTATACATTTTTTAAAACTTGTAGTGGATGACACTTGATGTTAATACAGTTTTTTCAAATATTAATTCATTAATTAAATTTAATTAATTAATTTTAGTTTTATATGGGAGAAAGCATATGTCGCCTTGAGTCGTTTGGTTCGAATGTTTCTCAATAGATGGAGCTAGGTTTGCCAGCTTCTACACCTAATATACTTTGTTTTCTGGTATGTTCACGAAGGCGTCATTTTTTCATGTATTTTTGTCAGAGGGTAATGTTGATTACTTTCTTTATTCTCTCTATTGGATATGTTAAAAAAGACTTTATGAAGTTTTTTTTCAATTCCTACTATTAGTTCACACTCTCCCTATATATATTTATATATCTTGTTCAAATTTTCAATCGTTAATAAAATACTTTTTATTCATCCACTCAAGTTCAAATACATTTTTTAAACTTGTAGTGGATGATACTTGATGTTAATACAGTTTTTTCAAATATTAATTCATTATTAAATTTAATTAATTAATTTTAGTTTTTTATGGGAGAAAAAATTTCTCTTATATAAGATATTTAGCAGGATATAAATTTAGGAATAAATACCATCAGTGACGAAGCGTGTAGATAGTTGACCTAAGTAGGAATTGACTTTAAAAATTTTTCTTTTATATTACTTGTTTATTCCTTCAGCATGATGGATTTTAAAGCGAAATTGGCGTGGCGCTCTTGACGTGTGTCACGTGACAGTGAATTGTTTCCATTAAAGATAAATATCATTTTAAAGCAAACAACTAAGAAGTATGATGCATTGTTCAATCAAGATAAAAAAAACTCGTGGTCCACACCTACCTTGTTCGCAGTGCTTTCCCGCGTATCCTGACGGACACTTGCACTTGCCGGTGTCTGGTGCGCACTGTCCGGCGTTCAGGCAGTTGCAGCGGCCGGAGCAGCGCTCGCCGAACCAGCCGGGGGGACAGGCTGGAGGAAAAGTTTTTCTGATTAGAACACTTATTTCACAGATTTGAAGACGAACTGGGTTATTTCCTAAGTAATGGTCTTTACGAAAAGATAAGCATAGACAGGTTGCCCACACTTAGCTATTGGACACCCCCACATTAGCTATTGGACACACCCCACATTAGCTATTGGACCCATCGTGGTCCAATAGCTAATTTCTAAACCGTTAGAAATAGACATATAGTTCCAATTGTAAAAATGCTTTAAATGAAGGGAAATATTATATTTTATGTTTTTTGAGTCACTAAATATATTTCTGAAAATGTTACGAATCCTAATTTTTTATACGGTCCCCCGGTCCTATCAGTCATATTTAGTAAAATATTCTTCATACACTAACATTTTAAACAAAAAAATTCCACTCTTCTGCGACTAAAACTAATCAAGTTATGGAGCTTTGAATTTCATAATTTTAAACCAATCAGGGCCTTGACAAGTAAATGTTACGCACTGATTGGTGGATCGCCTTCGAGGCGGCTATTGAAATGGTGTAAAGTGCTCTAAGTCAGCTATGTACAAAGCTCAATAACTCGATCAGTTTTAGTCGCACAATAGTGGCACTTTTTTTGTTTAAAATGTTTAATGTGTGAAGAATATTTTACTAAATATGACTGATAGGACCGGGGGACCGTATAAAAAATTAGAATTCGTAACTTTTTCAGAAATGTATTTATAGACTCAAAAAACATAAAATATGATTCTTCCTCTCATTTACAGCATTTTTTTCAACTGGAACTGTATGTCTATCTCTGATGGTTTAGAAATTAGCTGTTGGACCACGATAAGTGTGGACACCCTGTATAGTGCGAGTCGAAATGAATGCCCTGATTTTAAAGCTTTACTGCGCAATAGGTAGTCGCAGTATTTGAAAGATTAAGCCTTTCAAATCAGGGAAGGTCCTTGGACATGGAGGCCCTACCTCAATGGTATGTAACCAAAATGGTGGACTGGTAGCTCAGCCCACAGTGACAGATAAATGTGATCCAGACCACCAATCCCAGGGGGGCACCTCAAATATAATAAGAATTTGCTGTATAAGTAACAGGTTCTCGCTTCTCTGGTGGCCGCGATAATGGCGATGTTTCTCTTAAGAGCCCATCGCAGATGATGGGTCGTCTGAAGGATGTCGCATGTGCCATTCATAATGGGGGATATTATGCATTCGCCGGAGAGTCCGCAATTACTGTTCGCGGCGGCCGGTTCATTAATTTTACCTCGGACGCTAAGGCAAGGGGGGATAATTCTTACGGTTGCCTGGGCCATCACGACTCCGTGTGATCTCTATTACTAATATAATAGCCCAGATCCTCCGGCAACGCTCTGACGTCACCCACAATAAAACTCGAGCCATAGCACTGCGAGACGTTAAACAGCCTTATTTCACTGTTAGAGAACCTAAATTTCAGTAATTTTAAATTTAAAAGAGTAATTGTCGTTCTAATTTCAAATTTAATAGCTATAAAATAGTGAAATAAAATTTTCTATCGATTGATATAAAATTTATCTTGCTATGATCAATAGTTCCCGAGAAATTTTAAATTATATTAATCCTATAGTTCAAATTAATTTCCGTTTTTTAATCGAAAGTAGTAAATTACGTCAGTAGTATATCATGCGCATGATATAGTTTGGACGCCAAATTATATCTGAATGCAATCGTGGCGATGTTGTTTTCTTGCCAAGAATTAAATTAGTCGCCAGGGACGTGAATCTACCATTCGTTCTCAACCGCCGCCAGTTCCCGTTAATTCCAGCTTACACGATGACTATCAACAAATCGCAGGGGCAAATTTTCGATCATGTTGGAATTTACCTCGATGAGCCTGTCTTTTCACATGGACAGTTCTATGTTGCACTTTCAAGGTCTACGATTCCCAATCACGTTAAAATTTACACAAAGACATCTGAAGTGCAAGGAAAATTATTAAACAACGAAAAATACTTCACACGGAATGATGTTTATCAAGAGGTTTTTTGAATAAAGCAATATTTAAATAATATGTAAATAAAAAAAATATTTCCTGTCATAAAACATGTTTATTTTATTTGTTTTCAATCAATGTTAAACATTTCTATCGCATATATATATCTATTTAAACACGTGAAATTTGAAGGGAAATCTCTCGAATGAAGAGGCAATTTGCACCCGTCAAACCATGACGGGAGATTTTCTAGTTTGTTAAGAATTGTAGAAGATCGCCTGATGCGCCTCTTTTACCTACGAACATCACTGATATGAAACTTCGTATCACAGATGGTGTTGCCGGCATCACCAGAGGCTTGCTGACAGAAGATTCGGCAAGTATGCTTTCTAGACATGATGTATGCCGTGTGGCAAAAGGCGCGCATATTGAAGATCTGTGATGCTTGAATACGCAACCTCTTAAAATACGTCTCTTTCAAACAGCTACTGTAATGGTTTCCCATGTGTGTGATTTGATATTCAGTTCAATGATAATCCAGTTTGTCCTTTTTTGATTTATTCACAAAACACACACATATAAACGCCATTACGACAAAACATAGAAAATATAAACATCACATAGCTTAGAGCTCGATTAAATCCACACATGCCTGGGGGCAGGGTCAGAAGGTATCTGAGGGTGAATCCCTTCGGGCGTGGGGATGACAGTTCTATTTTTCCCTTTCTAGGGATTACTGTAGCCAAGTTGCCACAGCTACTACCTGTTGCACAAGAAAGCTACGAAATCGGGTAATTCATTTTGAATCACTTTGTATAACAGAGGAGGGGAAAACAATCGAAACGTGAAACGTGTCCTGAAAAAGAACTGACCGTGTTCGCAGCGGGCTCCAGTGAATCCTTTCGGGCAGATGCAGGTGCCGTTCCTCGGGTGGCAGGGGGCGTTGTTCTGGCACTTGCAGCGGTGCCTGCAGCTCGGACCGAACCGACCTCCCGTGCAGCCTGCGAAGCAAAAAGGGGAAAAAATTATTTCACTTTAAACAAATACAAAGCTAATACATCATTTCGAAGTTTGGAGCCTCATACCTCCACATCTTAATCGCTTAACTTAACAGCCCGAGAATACTCGTGCATCGAATTATCG
>BGPR01051906.1:0-10721 GCA_013235015.1 Araneus ventricosus
TCGAAAAACAGTCATCACTTTCATGATTTGGGATTTGGTGAAAAATTAGACGAACATCTATGATGTTGATGTAAACTTCATTTGTCTAACATGATGCATTTTTCAGTTACAGCGTTCACGTACACTCGAATAGACGGATCGAAAAACAGTCATCACCTTGATTTGGTGCAAAATTTATTACAGATCTGAAATTTTAGAGATAAATGCCAAATTCCATCTATCTAGTTCGTTACGTTGTTGAATTATCGTGTTTACATATATCCAAGTCTAATTTTTCGACGATTACCATAATTTCTCTCTGTACACTTCGTGTACGAGAAAGTATATGAAACTTATATTTAGTATTTATGAAAATTATGCAATAAAGTAAAAGTGAAATATTCACAAAATTAATAAATATAATTATGGAAAATAAAATCTACAAACATTCTGAATGGCAGGAACAAATCCAGGTTTCTCATGCGGCAGCAGGAATTTGGTAGGCATCCAATGACAGAAAAAATTCTATGTTATCTTCGATTCAAAATAGCGAGGACCCTCGCCAAACAGCTCTCGCATGTCATCAAAACTGGACATTAATTTAACTAAGCTAAATAATGATAAACAAATTATTATAACAATCTAAACATATTTCACAAAATATTATATTAATCTGTTATAAAATATACTAAATTAAATCACAAATTAACATAAAGATTTACTTATATATGTTGTAAAGGCGTTTTGAATCGATTTATTAAAAGATAATGTTTAGAAGCAAATTCGTTTAAAAATATCTGTTGTTTCAAAAACTATTGATTTGATGTATAACGAGATATAAAGCTTTTGTTTTTAACGTAATGCCTTAACCTACCTCTATTCATTAAACCTACCTCTATTCATTAAACATTTATGATGGCATGGATAAAATACTTTGCAATGCCTCTTTCTATATTCCAAATCACGCATTTTGTTTTTTAAAGAAAAAAGTTCTAAACAAAACTCTGGAAGCTCAGTCGACTCAATTAAAAGATAAAAACAGAAACATGGAAATGAAATATGCGAACAGATAAGGCAGCTCTTGCATTATATTCAAAACTTCTGTTACTAAATTAAACTTTTCCACAGTTAAAATATCGAATTAAATCCTCTCCCATTCTCCCAACAACTCTCCATTCCTGGATGGAAAACAAAAGGTTAGAACCCGCTACTTTTCACATTTCATTATCCGCCTATTTACTCCCCCCCCCCCAACCACACCCCCTCCCTTCCTTTAACAGCATAACCGTACTTTGCGTTGGTATATTTCCACAAATAAAACACTTTCCAAGAATCTCTATACATCCTCTCCCCCACTTTTACTGTGTAACAAATGCAATGGAGAGCGAACAAAATAAACAAACAAATGTATAAATTCATTTTACTTTGTCCCTATTATCTCACAGGAAAAAGGGGATTTGTAACAAAACGCAATAAAAAATAAAACAAGTTTTAAAAAACAACAAACCTTTAAATGAAAAGAAAGAAACCAGAACGTAGAATCCGAAAGGAAATAAAAGAACAACCCGCAGCAGCAAAAGCTTATGAAGAATCCGCGCCAGCCAAACGATAAATGAAAAAGGAAAAAAGAATGTTTGAGAAAGAACGTGGGTTGGGTAGCAAAACAGGAAGTGTTTTTGTTCAGTTGATGAATCTAAAATGAGTTAAATTTATTGTAAACAAGAAGATCCAGAGGAAATATTTGCCCTTCCACTTACGATAACAAAATGAAAAGTGAAGAGGACAAAAAATAATCCAAAAATCTTGTTTGTGGAAGATTTTTTAATGTCTCTTTCTCTCTTCCCTCATTGTGCTAGATCCTAGTTTTCATTTAGAATGTTTTCAGTGGAACAATGTGTTATTTTCATGCAAATGAAATGTTCCCGTAGCCTTTTTTCGAGAATAAAAACAGTTTTCTTGTCTTTTTTTTGTCTGGTATGAACCCAACTGGTGATTAATGTTTTTCTAGCGTTTGGCGTCAGACATTTTAAATTAAAATCTTATTATGAAATTAAACAATGAATCCTGAGTAGATTTTAAAAGAAAAAAGTTATTTTTTCCAGACGATATTTAACAGTTCTAAAGAAGTGTTTGTTTTATATCCTTGGGGAATATGATTGGTCTTTTGCTTACACAGTGAAATCTGGAATTCCAAATATTATTCGAAAATAATTTTAGATCGTTAGGAGAATTTTTATTCAAAGTTTTATATAAATATTACGAGCAAATTAACGTTTTATCCATTTTTATTCAAAATTTTATATAAATATTATAAATAAATTAATGTTTATCTTATTTTATTCAAAGCGTCATATAAATATTATAAAGAAATTAATGTTTTATCTATTTTTATGCAAAGTATTTTATAGATAATATGAAGAAATAAATGTTTTACTTTTTTATCAATCGAGAATTAATTATTATTAATACTTAATTAATTACTTAATGCGATAATTATTTATTATTATCGTACTGACACTAGGTACACTGTGTCCTTTTGTTGGAGAATTGGTTCCAAGATCGGAAATAATAGATTAGTGTCAGTACAACAGTGGATTAATGAATAAAACTACGCCAAAACAGAGCATGTTTAAAAAACTTAGAAACCTTTGTAGCTTGTAGACTGGTAACGGTTGTGTACCGAGAACTCATAGTGTCGAAATACAGGTAAAAGATTGTACAACCTAATGCTAAGAGTGGTGCCCAATATGGACTTCTCACATTGCGCACTGTGCGAACTATATTCTGTTGGCATCTACTTACAATCGGGAACTTCTTCTCTACTTAACACGTTCTCTACTTAGATCGCACCCCACCAGGCGGCGCGTACCACCGATGGCTCGCACTTGAATGTTTCATCAGGGAGTGCATACCACCAATAATTTAGTTGGTTTAGTAACTAGAAAATATTTCTATGTAGTTGAAAATTAAAATGATGAAAATTTAACGTATATTAATTGAAAAAGTAGGATTTATTTTATTTCAACTCAATATTATAAACATAATTTGTATAAAAATTTCTATAATATGAACATAACAATTCAATATTATAAATATAATTAATTATTTATTTATTTGCAAATTTTTAAAACATTCCAAACAGAGTGCTGGCAAAAACATGACAGCAATAATGGTAAAAAAAAAAAAAATGAAGAGCAGAAATGGTTTTCATTGCGGTAAACATTTTTGCATTTCTTACTTTAGTTCGGCGTCGCGCGATAAAGCAATCTCTTAGAGTAGCCGCCCATGGGCGAGAAATATGAATTGCAGCGCCGGCGTGAACGTATTAAAGACTTCGGAAAGCTGTTTTTCACAAAGAATTAACACGTGTCTTCCACCAACATAATCCACCTGCGAACTCTATTCTGTTTGGCATCTTAGGAGCCTAACGCTCATCTTGGAGGAAGACAAAAGTTGTATATTCATGGTACAGTATAATCACCCCTGCCCAGCGCAAAGCCGTACGGGAATAAATTGAAGAATCGGTCGCCACGACAGACATCGGAAACTATGGCCCCCGCGTAATAGCACCTATTAGGAGCGGCTCATGCGGCGACACCCCTTTACAGTGGTATAACCCGTCATCGATTATGTTTCCTAAGAGCCACACCAACAGGGAAGCGAGACCCCGCGTACCTATCTGACGGTTTCTCATACACAAACTTGTTATGTCCCCTAGTCATGGCGTCAGGTACGGGGACATGGGCCGGCGTTCTGTGTCCCCTAGTGGGAGTCATAGTTGTGCAGCATAACCGCAAAAGAGTTACCCCGTCCTGCCTAGGCACTCTGGGACATTGAATGACAGCCTCTGCAGTAACTCGAGTACTGAGGCTGGAGTCTTTATAGCCTATCACAGGCCACGGCAAGACCCCTCCCTGAGGAGTCTACTATCACCGGTGGGCGGTAATTTGATCCCAACATTTTTATACCCTCAGGGAAAGCGAATGTCCGCGTACTTACCAGGCGGTTTCTCATCCACAAACTTATGGTGTCCCTTAGTGAAAGACAACGGCAAATTAAATGTTAGAGGACATGGGACGCTGCATTTGTCGTACAATTGTGAAGCTGTATGAATTAATTCAATTCATGCATTACTATTCACGACCATTTCGTTGGAATGCATTGTTTCCTTTAAACTTTCAATTAGAATAATTCAGTCTAATAATTTCGACGAAATTTTTTAGACAAAATTTCTCGAAGTTTGTGATCTAACCCATGGCAAGCTATTCTTTGGTGGAGAGCAGTCTTTAATCAATATTCTTTTCTTAAATCTGCATCATTTAATTTTTTTCTTTTCCATAATTATCTCTTAGTAACATCCTTTTGATCACATAAATTCCATGAAAGTATACCTTTTTAAGTCTTTCTACAAAAGAAAGAAGTCATAAACGTCCATGAATATTTAAGAAAATTGAGCAAATTCGTCTCGTTTAGAGATATAATGATGAAAATGCTGATACAAACTGCTGCTGAAGGCGAATAGCTTCTTCGTAATTAGGTTCGTTTAAATACTAAAAAGGTACCATTAGAGCATGCACTTATTTATTCTTCTCTTTGATAGAAGCTGAAATACCTACGCAGAGAAAAGTGCTTTTTAATTGCTATGTAACTTAAGATCATAATTTTTCAAAATTGAATTCTTGACGTTACAGTCGGATTTTATCTACTTCTGCATTGAGTCTTTTTAAAGATATTTATGGTTTATAATTGGATATTGAATGTAATAAATCGATTAAATGTCAGAGATATTTATGTCGTAGGGAATCAAACTATCATTCATACATTTGGAGCTGAAATCTAATCCTTGTTAGAAATTTTTGCAATTAAGAAATTTGAAAATGAGTTGGTTTAAATAGAAAAGTGCAATTTAAGTATGATAGTGAATTTCAGAATTCGAGTTGTCAATTTTTTTCCAATTTTACATTATTTTTATCTTATTTTCACTTTAGTTTTGATAATCATAAAATGTATTAAAATCATTGATTGTGAGTAACAATTTGTTTATGTTCTTTGATTTCTGGGATTACACCAAACATTACTTTTCCTTTAGGGAACGATTTTTAATCAGACGATTCTAAAAAAATAAGCAACTAGAAAGAATTTATCATTTGTTAATTTTGGAAATACTAATTTGAAATATATTTTGGTACTTATAATAAATAAAAAACACGGATACTAATATAATCTTTGTGTGTTTATACTTTTATATTGCTATGTTATGATCCTTGTGTGTTTACACTTAACTACTATAGATAACTTAAAAATATTGAAATAATTCTTCTTTGTTTATACTTAATTAAAACTAGCAGATATGATTCTTATGTGTTTAACCTTAAGTAAAACTAAGTAGAAAAATATTCCAATGGGTCCAGCGCCATAATTATTTAAAGTTGAAACCTCAAAACACTATATGGCTATTTCTGGAAAAACCAAAAAGCTTTATCCGAAACACTTAAATAATCTTCCTAATTACATCGCCCATAATACTTCCTACACATTAAGAAAGACTTTCTAGAAAAATTAACTTTCCCATCCTTTTTTCAGGCAGAAACTCAATCATACCTCCTTCCAGTTTTTGAAGTCTATTAAGTTTTAAAATGCTCACATAATTATTTTCAGCGCCTAATGAAATGCCTCTAAAATTACTCACGACGACGTGCGAGAGTAATATCATTTCTCCTTTTACGCATTAAACTCATTTACTTTCCATTAGTCGTTGGCGATCCCAGGAAATGCTTGCCATTAGAAATGGTTACTTAACTTATCAATTATTTTCCCGATATTGCCATAGGGTGTATCTCAATTTTAATGAAGTAGTTTTGGCTTGTGTGTGTATCTGAGTTGTTATTTATAGATATCTACTATTCGACTTGTTTCAATCTGTGATGGGTTGTTTATCATTTGGGTGTTACATTTTAAATAGGGTAAACCGGAACATTTTGGAGTGAATGTACATTAGAACTGACAATGTGGCTGATAATGC
Organism: Araneus ventricosus; assembly: GCA_013235015.1. NCBI lineage: Eukaryota > Metazoa > Arthropoda > Arachnida > Araneae > Araneidae > Araneus > Araneus ventricosus. Next base: position 6,002 of record BGPR01051906.1, read on the forward strand.
TAATTCTTGTAATAATCCTTTAGAGTATTGTGTCGAAGGCAGATATTTCAGAGACTGCTAACGAATATATATTTCAGAGGGTTTTTTTTTTATCTTTAAGCTCATATTAATAAAATACAGTGTGGTCGTAAATTATAGGACCCATTTCCAAAATTAATAAAAATCCCTATATTGTAGCATCTTCTTTTTTTTAAATTAGAGAGCAGCTCAAAAAGTATTTTTTAGATAGATAATGCGCCGTTACGGCGCACTAAATCTGCGCAAATTTTATGTTGGCGTTTTTAGAAAAGGAACACAATTGCTCACAAACCAGCCAACAGATGGCGCTGTCTAAATGCTATTAATTTGAAGTTTAACTTCCATTTTTTATTTTGATTATACTTGCTGATCTTTTTGTTTTCGTCATGTATAGCCTATCTCATTACTGCTTTTCATTTTTAACCCTTAAAGGCCCAGTGTTGTCTTTAATTTTGTCTTCTGAAATCTTGAGAATAAGACTGAAGCTCTAATGCCTGTTCTTTCCAAATGGAGACATATTGAAATTTTTATTAAATCAATTTACAACATATAGATGGCAGTCTGAGTTCTCATCAAAAAATAAAAATAAAGTGTTATTTTTCACTTGAGGTTGCATCTTTTTAGCTTTGTTTGTATTCTTGAGAACACTACATTTTATTCTACAATGTTGAAGGAAATTCCTTATCCGTATTATTAGTTATAAAAATTCATCTGTGTTTGTCATTATAGAATTTTTTCAAGGGCATTTTTTTCTGAAATAAAGACCAGTGTTGCCACTTGGTAACACTGGGCTAACATTAACATTATAACATTTGGCCGTTTTTCAGCCATTAACCATGCATAAAATACAATGGATTTTTTAAGTATTTTTCCATGGTTTATTCAAGAAATGAAAGTTAAAAACATTTTAAAATTAATTTTTAAAAAAATGGGGCTTTTAAGGGTTAAACTTAATAAACTAATGTCTTCTACAGAAGCCTGCTAGCGATCAATTAGTGCTGACAGCTTATTTATGGATTAATATATTGTTCGAACATGCAAATTCGTTTCCCATCAATATTAGATTTATGTTTGGGAAGAGAGTTCTACAGAGCTATGTATGGGAATATCGGAAGAATGGAGGCATTGACCCACCACCTTGGCGACAAACATGGCGATCATTTTGGCGACGAAATGTGGCATCTCAAAAGTACTGGAATTTTCTTGATTTCTTCAATGGGGCCGAGATCTGGATTTATCCAGATGATTCCATGTGACATCACGGCCTTTCGGGGAGACTATAAAAAGACCCTGTTCGGATCACAGTGTGTGTGTTGAATCGTCTTTGAACGTCTTCGGAGTTCGAAGAATCTCTTTGGAGTCTTGTTCTCTGTGTGTGTCGATCGATTTTGAACGTGTTCGACTGCAATAGTCTTATGTTTGGGAAGAGAGTTATGCTGCTAGTCTTATATTTGGGAAGAGAATTAAGCTGTTAGTTTTATGTTTGGGAAGATAATTATGCTGTTAGTCTTATGTTTGGGAAGAGAGTTATGCTGTTAGTCTTATGTTTGGGAAGAGAGTTCTACTGAAGTATATATGGGAATACCGGAAGAATGAAGCCATTGACCCTCGACCTCGGCGATCATTTTGGTGATTTTGCCGAAGAAATGTAGGATCTCAAAGGTACTGCAATTTTCTTGATTTCTCTCATGGGGCCGAGATCCTGATTTATCCAGATGATTCCATGTGACTTCACTATAAATAGACCTGTTCGGATCACAGTGTGGTGTGTTGATCGACTTGAAAATGCTGATCGATTGGGAACGTCTTTGGAGTGCGAACGTCTTTGGAATCTCTCTTTGTAGTTTTATCCGCTGGGCGAGCTAGTAAGCTGTTAGACGCCGAGCGGTAATGAAAGTGCTGTTGTTGTTCTTATTAGTGAATTTCTGTATGTTTGTATTGCTAGTTTTTCCAAGTGCTCTTTTTTCTATTACCTGCGCTTCATGTTTTTCGGAATATTCGATAATAAAGTTTCGTTCTCCAATATCCTGCTTGTTGGACTGTTTCCACCGTACACCCACAGGACTATTTTCGTAACAATATTTTACTGTACCACGGATACACTATGCGATAAATGAGACTACAGATAGATAAGCAATTCTTTTTATGCTACCTTAATCAATTTATTGTATATCTAACATTTTACAGAACGTATGTTAAAAATTAAAGCAATTGTCTGTAAACAAATGATAAATCGCTTTTGTATTTGTTCAACTACCTTCTATAAAAGTATTTTGAGGGCTGGCCACATCTTGGAAGCCAAAGATCGATTGTTTTCGAAACTAAGGAAGAAATAATTTCCGGAAGTTACTGAAATTTCTTCAGCAGCAGTGAAGTGTTTAGTTCCGACACTTGATCGATCGCTGTTATGGGGATTTCCTTGTCGGCTGGGCCTCGCACTTCAAAAAAGTATTACCAATTATCTCAGCCTTAAAAAGGGCTAAATATAGAAATAAAAAATTCCCTCGGAAAGCGTCCAAAGTATTACCTGACATGCTAGTTTGCTTCTGTAACAATCTACAAAACACATTTTATAATTTCTTTTTCTGTGTGTGTGGTAGGTGATGTAGTAATTTTAAATGATAATGTAACCTACTGATCGCTTCAGTATACCGAGACTAGCACATTTGGGCGATTTTACTCTGGAAAGGGGTGAGGCAATGAGTAAGATGAGCGTATTTCCGGAGTTCTTTGTTAAGTCACGCTAAGGGGCTGTCCATAAATAATGCCACACTTTCTTACAATATTTTAGACCCCCTCCCCCCTTTGTCACAAAGTGTCACACTCCACCATACGCCCTCCCTCCCTTGTCACATGTCACTCTATATTACATAAACATATACTTACAGTTCAGAAACAAAGCACTGCGTTATAGATCATATTTCAAATTTTATTTTTAAACCTTAACTATGGGTTTTAATGACATTTGTGAGCAGGGGGAGGTTTTCTTCTGATGGCGAAGAATTTCTGCTGCTACCATATTCTCAGAATCTACCCTGAATGCCTTTTTCTAATAGAAAGGAATGTAAGTGAAAAAAATCACATGAAAGTTGTTTTAGCCCAGATTAAAAAATACCCTCAAATTCTTGTTTAGTAGAACCCCGCTAATCCGAACTAATTGGGACCGGTGCATGTTCGGATTACAAAACATTCGGATTACCCGAAATTCCGATAAAAATAGAAAAGGAAAAGATGTGTGCTAAAAAAATAAAAAAGCACTACTATCTCTTGAATTCTTTTATTCAAAAGCAATAGAAAGAGAATATGCCTCCCCTTTTCATTAGAATAATGGATGTACTCCTGTATGAAGTGACCTTATCTAAAGGCGAATTGCGTTAGTTTCTTCAATGTGTACAAAATTATTCATGCTGAAAAAGGACTTTTTTGTTTTTAGTATGTATATTTAAATATTTTCAGGTAATCTTTTCAATTACGCATAATTTTCGAAAATAAAATCGGTTCGAATTTTCGAAAATAATTTCGGATTAGCGGGGTTAGGGTCGGATTTAGCCTTTGAACCGCTCCGTTCAAATGTAAAAAATTGCGCCCCTATGGAACAAAAATGTAAGAATTCTAAAAAAAAAAGATACTTGGTCTTTTTACATTTTTTGGTGAACGTCCAAAAAACAACAGTGTATCTCAGTAATTGACACAAATACTTATAACTTTTCACTCAAAATACTTTAAAAAAACAGCTAAACAGGAGTATAATTCAAATGAATTTTTTTTACGAACTTTTAACTCAGAGAATTCTTTAATTCAGAATCATCTAAACTCTTACTCAGTTCATACTCAATTCCTAATATAGGGAGGTCTGACAATCTTGTTTGAAATGTTGTTGTTCTCAAATAGCTCCTGATTATTTTTAGTTTGGTAAAACTACGTTCCCAGTATTCAACACTTATTGGAAGAGTTAGTAAAATTTTTCTACCAATGCTCAATTTTAGAGCAAAATTCACGCAGTCATTGCCTTTTATATATATAGATTACTGGAGCAATGCCTTGAAAGTTTTGTGGTCATTAGTTCATAAAATGAGATTGTTTTACTGTCTTTTCAGAATTTTTCAGAAACATTTCTAATTAATTCAGAAACCCCGTTGCAATTTTTTTTTTCTCATTTTGTTCTGACAATTTTGCGCCCCTCGATTTTTTTACTCCATTGCGGACTAAAGGAGTGCTCGTCAGGCCCTGGCCGGGTTCTACTGTAATTTCAACATTTTATCTGCTGATTTGAAATGTTTTTATATGTGATGTTTTATTGTCATTTCAAAATGTGTGATGTCACACTTCTTGTTACCACTCCTCCCCTTGTCACAATTTCATGAACTCCCTCCTCTCTTCCAAGCGTGATATCATTTGTGGACGGACCCAATGTAAAATGTAAACATCTCCCCCTCCATTCCTTGCTTTTCCCCTATCTTGGCGAAAATAACTTCCACTGGTGTATGCGCAAAAGTGCAGAGGGTTTAGGAATCCGAAAACATAAAATATGCATGGAGGATTAAAGGTTTAAGTGCACAAAGTCCATGTTTTCCCCATTTTTTACTAACACAGCCTTAGTAGTGTAGAAATTTTATATTTTCTGTGAAATAAGGATTTACGTCCATAGTTCCATTGGTATCTACCGAGCAGCAATAACAGTTAAAAGTTCTCTGTTATTTTA
>BGPR01051908.1:0-10721 GCA_013235015.1 Araneus ventricosus
GAACGCAGGACCTACCGGCTTGGTAGAAATCGCGTCCGCAGTTCTCGACAGTTTTTTTCACATCACTGTTTGAAGAGAACTTGTTCCAGATAAATGTTTGGAACCCAGATTGGGTTCCAATTCTGGGCTGTATGGGAGATGGCTCCAAACTTTCTATTTGAACATTGGTAACAATTCTTTAGTTTTGAGAACAGTATGGTTATTATTATCAGGAGGATGATCATCACTCAACATGCCAAGGCGTTTGCATCGGATGGCTCCACGATGGCCCAGTGACTATTTACTTTTTTCCGAAATTGAAGGAACACTTATCTGGAACAAGGTTCTCTTCAGGCAGTGATGTGGACACATCTGCCGAGAACTGGCTTAATAGGCAGGGACGAGATTTTGACCAAGCTGGGTCAAACAAGTTGGTCCTGCGTTCAGATAAACGCCTAATTAGATTTGGTGATTATGTGGAAAAGTTATCGGCAAGTCCTCTCAATTCCCTTTTGTATTTTCTGTTTAATGTTAATACATAATTTTTTTATTACCCTTGTAATTTTTTTATCCATCCTCATAAATTTAATTCGGATATTTGAATGCATGCTCATGACTAATCATTATTTAAATCACTTAGATAATTACTTATTTTCAGTTTCAAAATTTCCTGTAAGCATTTCTGCTACTCTTCGAGCTAACCTGGATTAGCTTACTTTATTGCCTTTACTATTTTATTTAATAATTAAGTTTCGTCTTCTGCATTTCATCTACCATTTTTGTTGCTCTTTTATTTAACCTGGCTTAACTTTGATTTTTCTTTATTGCCTTTATTAATTTATTTAATAATTAATTGGCAACTTCGAAATTCACTCTACTCTTTTCGTTGCACTTTTCTCGACCCTTTATCGTTATTAATATTATTATTTATTTGAAATTCACCAACTTTGTCTCCAAAGTTAATTCATATCGCTGCGATGCTATTTGTAGCAGACTACTTCTAGCAGCTTACTTCAACAGATAAAAAAAATATAAAACTAAATGAGCAAATGACAAATTATTTTAATAAATCTCTTAGAAATTCTTGGAAACTAATGGATCCAATAATCAATTTATATTCGAAATACTTATTGATTAGCTTAAAAGATTAACGTAATTATTCAATTGATTTAACAAATCGTTTTCTAATTTCCGTAGTCAGCGTTAACGCTACGCTAATCTTCATGATGCAATTTTGAAGAAAATCTCATGAAATTCATTGAATTTGATGAATTCTGATGAAATGCAATTTTGACGATAGATTTACACTTTTTTTTATTGCTTTCTCGTATACGAAATGTGAAACAGAAAATACAGTAAGTGTCAAAATATTCGACTTCCAGATTTTAACGAATACACTTCTCTGAATAAGAAAAATACGAAGTCATAAACGTCATGAGGTAGAAGGGAGAAATTTATGATGTGTTCTTTACATTGAAATTGAAAATTGCTATGAAATTTTGGATGAAATCTGTCGAAGGGAAATTTGACTGTCTGTCCGTCCATGTGCATGTGAACGCAATAACTCACCAATGCAACATGCTAGAAAGATGAATTTGGCATATGGATTTATTTCTAAAATTGTAGATATGATAGAATTTTGGGCCAAATCTATCAAAGGGTTGACTGTCGTTCGATCTGCCTATCCAGCGTATGTAAAAGCGATAACGCAAGAAGCTAAATGCTTGCATTTTTGTACGTGATCTTATCAAAAATGTAGATCAGTGTCAAATTTCGGACCTAATCGTCCAAGGGAAGAAATACTGTCAAAAAATACATACTCTGTTGTCTTTGTAATGAGATGGAGTTGAAAACTAAAAGCTCTATATTGTGGAAGTATACGAGAAAGACAAAAAAAGAACACACCGCTGGACTATCTTTACCATAACAAACAATCTTGCCTTAGAGGTTTGGCTAATATGACTAGAAAATGCCAAGTTGAAAGTTGTGGCAACTTTTGATAACTAACCGAATCTACTTAGGAAGCGGTCGAAGAAAAACAAATATAGTAGAATTTCTCCTATCTGGCAGCAACTGACTTTGCCGATGCCGAAAAAGAGATTTTTCCGCATTATTGAATATATGCTTCTAGAGCTTATCTGTTCATGTTTTGTGATGCCATCTGTAGAAATTGCAGTTTGAAGAAATTGTCCTATTTTTCCATCTATCGGAGACAACTAAATAAATAATATAGAGAAGCTTACAAATTATTTAAAAAAGAAACACATACATGAAATCTTATATTTAAGAAAAACAAAATTAAGCAACAATTTTAAATAAACAAATATATTATCACCTGAAAGTTACGCATTTCTTAGCATGAGGACATAGAACTTCGGATATCTGCCTGCTTACCATATTATTGCGGGTAAACTAACTGCAATATTGCTGGATAAACATCGCTCGAAAAATTTTATGAAAATCTGTGGTGTAGCAAAATTGCCTAGGAACTATTTTGGGATTTCAGGTGATCAGATGCAACACCGTTTGATAGGAGATAACATGTCATTAAAAGGACAATACTTGCCTTGGTTGGAGACCAGCCGTGTTTCCTAACAAAAGCGTTGATTGACAGAGTTGCAAACGTGTCTGGGACTGGACAATGCCGTATTCTTAGGCGAATACAAAAGGTGAACTCCTGAGGGACGAGAGAGCAAAATTTGCCTTGGTGGGAATAGCGATAGTGAAATAGAAATAATGGTCGGGAACTTGTGAAGTTTGGGAATGGAATGCCAATTGCCTCATGAGCAGACCTTTGGCGTGATAAAAAAAAGTGAGTTTGGTTTTTAAAGAGGAGATCGATTTTTGCTGCTATGGGGTCAGGAACCAGAGAGGTCTCGTGATGATCCGGACTTGCAGTTCTCCCAAGAGAGATTGCGAATTTTTTTGTGTTTTTTGCGGACAGACCCGTACCTCAGACCTGATCTTGCGGGAGTTCGCGTGGAACTCTGGAAACCGTACTGAATTTTTCCAGGAGACAGCAGGTTAGTTAGTCTCTAGTCAATTAAAGAGGAGATACCTCAAGCAAGTTCAATTGGAACCATTTCAAACCTGGTCCTGTTACGGACGTTCATTTATTTCTTAATTCTCGACCAGAATGCAGTACCTCCCCTCGAAGGTATTTCGATTTTATTAATGGTGTATATAACTTCAATAACCAAGAAAATGAATATTGTAAAATTTGCATAAATCTGATTGAGCTGTAAATAAATTTCTGAAAGACGACAATTTGCCTGCATTTGCCTCCATCTTTCTCAGCCGTAATCAGCGGCCATCGGTCGTGGCGTTACAGCGGTCTTTTGTCTGTTTCCTTCCTTGTGACTTTCTTGGTCTCCGGGGTCGGATGTTCTAGATTTGAACCCTGATTCCACTGAAGATCTGCCTTGCCTGGTTCACATTAAATCTGACGTCATGGGCCAAACGTCCTCCCGCTGGTATAGCGCAGAAGCTTGGAGAGGGGTGTGGCAGTTCAGGCGTCGTCCTTACCATCCGATCGCGCTCAGAATTAAAAGATATATTCCAAAATATCCTTCGTGGTGCTTCAAAACAGGACGTAAATATAACTAAATTAAACAGAATCTTGGTCTACGTGTCGGTTTCATCTTCATTCTCATCCTCTCCATCCTTCTCAATATCTTTCTCCTTTCCAGTACATATCGAATCATTCTGTCGTCACCAAAAGAGAGTATCAGAAAGAAAAAAGAAAGTCTACAAGCATCCATCCTGCACCTCTTCTTCACTAACCTGTTACATATTATATATCCCATAGCCTTCCATTTCGTATATAAATTTATACCTTCAAAAGTGGCATTATTTTGATATTACCGGTTAACTGGGTGCCGGTTACAAGAGATTTTACCTTACTAAATTTGAAAAGAGACTTTATGATATGATGCAATACGTATATTACATTATCCGCTTCCAATTTTGGAGCCACCTGACAGGGAAGGACAGACTTTTGGCTGACACAGAATATCCAAGTCGTTTTGGGAATCCAACCCGAGCACCCTGGCATGGTAACGTCGTGCTCAAACCACCTTACCAAATTGGGCGGCAATCAGAAAATTTGTAATCTTCAATTAAAGATTTTTAAATATAAATAACACAAAAAAAAAGCTATTTCAAAATTTCTTCGCCTTGATTATAGGAAAATAATAATTTCAGTTCTTTTTCTGAAGATATGTACCAAGGCATAATAATGTGGGGAAATAAATTTCTCAACTTACTTGCATAACAAAAAAAATTGTGTAAATCATGTTAAAGTTTTGGTACCTCTTGGATAAGTAAGATCATTCTTTCTCCAATCTAAACCTTCTAGAAGATAAAAGAAAATCCATATTTCATAATTTTTAACTATTCTACTATCTCTGCTGTATGTGTATATAGTTGCCAATTTCATTGAACATTCTTTTCTTTCTGAACCAAAGTCTGTATTAATCATTGAGTTGCATTTCGAATTTAACTCTCTATGCTTAAAGATATGATAGCACTAATCCCACTTAGTCTAGCATATCTAACTAAGGATCAAGAACTCATGTTGAAACGGGCAAGTGTGGCATCTTTTATTGATTAAAGCGACCCGAAATTTTTGCATTGGAACTCCGTTCTTATTTAAGGATCTTAACACCGCCAAGAAGTCGAAGGTGGCATCTCATTGAAAAGATATAAGAAGGAATGAAATATGTGGCATCATGCGTGTGTTTGAATCGTAATTCATACTAGGGATTGTGGTCTTTGTTGACTCAAAATCCCTAAGCTCGTAGTCTCAAGTAAAGTCCCCTCATAGTTTATAACGATTTTTAATCTTTTGATTTTTAAAAAAGCAAAATTAGCTTTTAAAAACCTGCAATTCAATTTTGACTTGCACTTTTGCTATTAATCTGCATTTACATCGCCTTGCTGAAACAGCATCAGCGATACTCCTTTTTACTTGACCTGTTTGGATTTCAATATTGCTTTAGTTGATACAGTTTTTTTGCCACAGTATATTCAAACACAGTTAGAGGCCGCAGTGGCCTAGTGGTAGGATCTCGGCTTTGGGGACCGGAAGGGTTCCAAACCCGATTCCACTGAAGATCCGTCGTGTGTTGGGCCTGTTGCACGTTAAATCATACGTAGGGGAGGACCAAACGTCCTCCCTTTGGTGTGGTGCAACAATACCCACACTGGCCCAGCCTCCCCGAGAAGGATGCAAGGCCGAGAGAGGACCAGCGGGGTTTGCCGCCCCACTGGCATGTGGAGGACGGGATTTATTAGATACAATAAAATGATACAGGCATTGCCCGAACAGGAGCAATACTTTTAAATACAAGAGAGCTGGGAGTATAAACATGGTTCGACTCACATCGGTGGAGAGAGAATAGCTTGACTTACATTTACTCAACCACCAAGTGTGGCGATTGATACTCACAAAATAAAGAGTGACCCTAACGCAATAAATTTAACAACTTCTCGGGAAAGCAAGGAACAGTAAAAATATATAAGCACTGAAAAAGAAACAAACAAATAAACACAGAAAAAGCAGTATAAATGTGGTGCGGAAGTTTGGACAGTGGAGTACCAGCTCAAGTGTCGTCTTCGTCATCTGACCGAAATTCAAAATTACAAAGTCCATCCCAAAATATCCCTCTTGGTGCTTCTAAACGGGACGTTAATGTAACTAAACTTTAAACTTCAAACCCAGCTTTTGCGCCACTAAGCCCAATCCACACCCTCACTTTTTGAGAGAAAAAATTAATTTTTATTTCATTTTAGCTGCCTAAAACTAGGAATCATAAAAAAAAACCAACAGCGACCAGGAAAGCCAGCTCATTTTGCAACTAAATTTGAACGGGGTGCTTCTAGGTGTCTATAAATTCTTTGCTTGCCCCACTTTTGCCAACCAATCGCCTCACTGCTTTATCGAGACTTTGGAGGAAACACTAAAGAGATATACGTCTCTTCTGGTTTTCTTCCGCTTGTCACTGAACGGTGAAAATTACTTTCCTACTTTCTTTATAAAATTTGTTGTCTAGTTTTTTGTCTCAGATTTTTATCTCAACTACTCATGACATCCAGTCATTCCTATTTTATTTATCTAAAACTGAGATAGGAATGAACGAGTTTATCTCCACAATCTGTGTTTGAGACGCTTACAACTTCACTTTTAAAAAATAAGGTTTCATGATATGAGTAGAATAAAATAAGTCTGTCTTATTGAGATTTAAAATGCATTGTGATCTGAAACGATATTATGTTATCAACTATAGCAATTTCTTTTTAAATCCCAATCAGTTGTTATGCCTCAACTTATCTTCCTACCGATAAATAAGTTTGAAAACAATCAAGGTCTCGCCCCTCTATATGGATCATTCAATAATTAGCAGCACTAAATAAGAAAAATAAGTTATTTAAACTAAATACGTTTTATTGGAGATAGCCTCCTAAAAAAATTGCGATGGTTTTCATTATTATGTGCCAACGTGATATTGTTTTTGAGTATAAATCGATAGCGTCTACAAAAATTCATGGATATCAAATAAAGGAATATGATGTCGTCATGCTGGAGTCACATCAGTGTCCCTCAAGTGGACGCTTTGGGCGAAAAATTGAGATCCGCTTGCGTTTATACTTGGTTTATTTTCGCATTTTAATATAAAGTAAATTTTAAAAAGTAATAATAGTAAGATTACGTAATGTTAGCAGGCCAAACCAGAGGGAGTTATCTTGCCTCGCTTTTCTCGTAGGGGGAGTTGGGGTAGATTGATACGCGGGAACATTGATGCAGTCCATAAATTTTAATGATTGGAATGGCCCATGATGTTCTCATCCCCTCATATATATCCCACTGTAACCCTTAGCACGCGGTATACTTATCGGCCATGTTTAGTCAAAAGTTAATTTACTAATGAATCGAACCGCTAATCTTCTCGTCTAAGTAAAAAGGTTCTCTAAGTTTGTGTTGTGTGATTTCTTTAACTAGTTACGTTTTCCTGCCAGGGAATCTACTCCAAAGATAGGAAAAAAAGTTATTTTTCTGAACTATATTAAGTTCTGAGGGGTTTTTTTGTGACCATTTGTTTTATGTAAAAAAGGCTCTTGGGACAGATTGATACAATTGATTCCGGGGCACATTGATACGCGTCTTCTGTGTGCATCAATATGCCTTAACAGCAACTACTTTACAAAATCGTCTTCGAAAATGAAAAAAAACGTAAAAATGAACTATCTAAGCGAAACACGCAATTAAGTATTTGTTTCAACTGTGAAAACAGTTTGAATTTCAATGCAAAGATGAAAAGAATTGCGGTAAATTAAGTTTAAAATGATTTTTTTACGAATTTATTAAAAGTGGAGAGAAAAATGTGCGAAAACTTAATTAATATCATCAAAAAGATAATTTTTTGCATTTTCAGATGGTGGGGAAATTATTTTTGTGCTATATTTGTAAGTCAGCAAGGAAGAACGCAAAAATTTCCTTTAATTTTTAATTCATTAAAATTTCAAAAAACGGCTTCGAGGTACACATTCTCTCCCTCCAAAATATTTTTAAACACACAGACACATTTTCCTTTATTATTTGTAGAGATAAATTATTTTTCGAGGCATTATTGCTTTATTTTTCCAGTCTCATTAAAAATGTTGAATTTTGATTAAAATAAAAGTTTGTTACTTTGTTAAACTTTTAAACCTTGATTTGGAATATATAGTTTTTTCATAAAACCCCTTTTGTTTTGATCCCAGACCTATTAACCATCATTATTTTCGATATTTCCGTTGTATCAATGTACATGTTGTATTGGGCAGATTGATACAAATACATTTTTAGGAAAAATGTGTAATAATTACTTTATTATGTCATTTATGACCAAAACCCGATTGTAATCCTATATTAGATTAACAAATGCATAAATATAGCGCATTAATTTTAATTATTACCGTTGGTAAAATAAATTTTTAGCCTTCCAAAAAAAAGTGTATCAATGTCCCCGCATTCCCCCTATACTATTCACACAACAGGCACTGTTTTTTTTTCAATTTCGTAGTATAGTGAAGGATATAGAGTATACATTTTGTACCTCTACCCTTTGAACGACTGGGTCCAAAATATTATACATATTTAATAGCTTTGGTGGCAAGATTAAGTACCAAATTTCATTTTTGTAACTTGTGTTTATGAATCATTGCGTTCACATACACATAAATAGACAGACAGTTAATACTCCAACAGATTTGGATTGAAATTTGACTGGTATTTAAAATTTTGCCCTATGCCTAGTTTTATCTAAATAGATCATGGCATTTTTGGGCTATCGTACATGCACACGGACGCAAAGCCAGACAAATTTCCTGTTGACGGATTTCACCTAAACTTTGAGAGAGATCTCTAAATTTAGTGTACAGGCCATATACGAAGTTCCATTCTTCTAGATTGCTTCACATTAATGGGCAGTATCGCGTTCGTTATCATGTTCACAGACAGATAGATATAATTCCAAAAATAATTTTTTTTTTCTGGCTCAGGGACGTCTGAAACAGAGTTCATGAAAGAGGTGGAATTTTTTGACGATTACAAAACTTTTCTTAACATATGTTACCGCTAAATCTCGAAAGTCGTTAATGTGCACATTACCTAGATAATCTGCAGAGTAACTAATTTTCTTCGTTAACGTGCGGAATCAAGAGTTTTCCGCATTTTCCCTAGGTAATGTGCACTTTAACGGCTTCTGTATCGTTAAAGCTCAAAAGTTTGTTTCTCTCATTTCCTTTCCCTAAACATTCCCCCTCTCCCTCCACTTTTAGTTTGGTTTTGCCAGCGTCTTGTCGTCGCCGGTTGTTTTTATTTCTCACTAGCAGTACGTGCACGGCGTTTCCCGTGGAATCAGGACTTCAACAAAATGAAAAAAAAAAAAACGCCCACCATGACATGAAAATGTTCTGAAAACAAAACAAAAGATACGCATTATTGATTTTCCCGCTTATTTCTCTTCGCGATAATGACATTTCAACTGTAGAAAAGCAATACAGAGTACGATAATAAGAAACAATATTAAAAAATTGCAACGTGAAAATGGTTATTATACAGCAAGCAAAATATAAAATCGAATTCGAAAATAATAATCGAAGTCATTCAATTAAAGGTTATGACGTCACCCTACCCGTCAGCCAATGAAATTGCCCATAACGTTCCGGAGAGGTGTCGCGGGAGGAATCCTCGCTAAAGGAAGAATATCTTTCAACTGACCAGGAAAAATTAATTAAGAAAAATCGGGAAAAGATATTTTAACCGTTCTTGTTTTAAATCTGACAGAATCGTTGCAGTTATAAGCTGAAAAAAATTGAAAATAATAGCATTATTAGAATGTTGGATGCGGCAAATTTAAAAACGAAAATAAAACTTTGATGGCAAAACTGACTATTTTTTAAAAAATTCTCAAAATTCAGTAAATTAGGTTAAAAATTCAATCAATTACGTTAAAAATTCAAAACTAACATCATTAGAACAGAAATCGTATGCTCTTTTCGATGGTGTGTCTATTTTTTTCGTACAATTATTCAAAATCATTCTATTTAGAAATTAGCGCGAAAAATCAACCAAAACAACAAAAAATATTAAATAAAAAATTTCTAAATTAAATTTTAAAATTCCGGCTTCGAGGTGCATTGAGTCACCATTAAGACTACCTGTGTGCCAAATTTCAAGGCTGTAAGTGAGATAGATTCGTCTGGACATCGTACGCACACACACACAAACATTGCCTTTTATAAATATAGATAATTTGCGTCGGCTGCCAGTGGGTAAGCATAGCTAATTCTGTTATCAAATTCGTTTCTGCCTGTTAGTGCGTGAATTTGTGTCGTGATTTTTTTCAAGTGATTGATTCTATCAACTAATTTGTTGATTATTTGATTGTATTAACTTGATTCTTTAGATATCGAAAAATAAATAAATAACATTATGTTAATTTCCTTAATTGTAATAACATTTTAAACCGTTTGATTCCTTGTATTATAGCTTTATAATTGATTTACGATTGATTCTATCAACTAATTTGTTGATTGTATTAACTTGAATCTTTAGATATCGAAAAATAAATAACATTATGTTAATGTAAGCTTACAGAAACATTGTTGTTGTTCCAGAAAAGATCTTATTTTCACTTTAACGAGTGCCTAGTAGGTAATGTGCAGATTATCTAGGTAATTTGCAGATTACCTAGGTAATTTGAGAAAAGAAACAATTTTTTGCTCTTTAACGGATCACCCTAGTTAATCTGCACATTGCCTAGATAATCTGTAGAATAACTGATTTATGCACTTTAGCGGTAATATATGTTACATGAAATTAAAAGAGCCAAGGTGAAAAGCCATTTGGATGTGTCCTTAATCAACTACTGCTATAGCAGAACAATTTTTCTAACTGAGTAATAATTGAATGTACAATATCTGTATGATATGAGATTTCCTTCTGATTATGGAGCTGTTGTACCATCAGAAATTTTCTCTGGGATTGAGGGGCTGGTACAAACGCTGCATAAATAGAATTTTTCTCTGATTACGAGAATCTTGGAAATACTGTAAAAATATTCCCTCTGAATATAGAACTTATACAGATATTGTACACGTAGAATTTTTCTCTCTGGTAAAGGGCTAGTACAGATGCAGTGCGAGTAGATCTGTTTCCCTCTGAGTGTGGGGTTGATACAGACTATATACAATTCGAA
>BGPR01051909.1:0-10720 GCA_013235015.1 Araneus ventricosus
GCCACATGGAACTAACCTAGTTTCGTGGATCTCTGATGGAATAGGTATGCACAATTTATGAATACGAATACAAGCAAAATCAAAGATCGTATAAAGCAGGCTTTTAATAGAGTACTATAAAATAGAAAATTATACAGTAGACTCCCGAACAACACGCTTCCAAATAAAGGGAATTTGTAAAACGAGACGAAAAAATTGCGATTAGTATTGATATAGCGGGATACGCAGCCCAGTATTACTCGTAAGACAAATTTAACATTTTCATACAATTTTGAATTTTTTTTACTGAAGCAAATGTAAATTTACATGTTGTTTATATAACTTCTTGAGATCCCGCGCCCATTTTACTGAACATGTGTGATTTATTTACAAAAGAAGTTTCTTTCCTTTCTAAACCCTTGAATCCCACTATCCAATGCTTTGGATAGTCCCATGTTGTGATGTATTATTATGTATAATTAATTATATTAATTAATATATTATTAATAATTATATTAATTTGTTTATTCAAGAATTATATTAATTTGTTTATTCAAGAATTATATTAATATATTTATTCATTAATTATATTAATATATTTATTCATTAATTATATTAATTAATATATGATTAATAAATCAATTATATATAGTGTTATATAATCGAATCAAGAGAATTAATCTTCATTTTTTTGTGAAATTTAGTCGAAGATTAGATCTTTGGGTGTCAAGAGGATATGCACAATAGCATTAAGAGTTTTAAAAAGTAACATCTCTGTAGCAATATTTACAGTTACAATTTGGAGGCATGTTTGGGCTTACCTAAATTCGTCCAATAATGCATGTTCGTGTACCGAGATTTCCTATTATAAGGAATGTATCTCCCGCGTTTTAATGGAGTCCTCTGTATTTTTTATTCAAAATCTGGTGACAAAATCGCAAAAAGTGAGAGATTGAATGAAGTACTCTAAGTAAATTTGAATTTTCATCACATTCATGACATATTTTAATTTTTATTGCGTGTTTAATGATATTCTATCTTTTCACATTAATTGTCGCGTAAATTCATTTTGAAATTGTTTCCTATGGCTTATGCTTTTACAATTTTTGTTTTGACCTTCAGATTTTTTATTCAAAAAATATTTTAACATTTTAAAACATTATTGAAAATTTTAAAAAAATATTTTATGTTTAATTCTAGCTACATTTGGCGACCAGCTGGTTCTCTTATGTTATTGTATAACTATTCAGATATATCAAAAAAATTTAGTTTGCAAATTGTTTAAAATAGTTTTGTTTCATTTAGATTATATTAATAATTCGGAGTTAAAACTATCTGACGAGGTATTGTCCACCAGAAATTTCTAAGCATATTACACTTATTTTTGCAAGATGAGATAAATCTCAAGATTCAAACAAATGACTAAAAAAGTTAATGATTTTGTAGATTAAAGAGTTAGTTCTAAAATCAAAAATGAAATTCACGTGCCTCCAGAATTAAATAGTAAAAATAGATCCTTTTCAAGCACATCAATTCAAACTTCAAGGCATGCCGGTCGGTAAATTAAATCAGTCGGTTGGTAACTAATGTTGACAGAATGTTAAGCTAATGCAGTTATATGCTTCTACATCTTAAATATTTATTTAACTTCTTGCTACATTATTTAAATACTGCTATACATTCTTTCATGCTATTTTCACTAGAAATGGATTTTAATTTCAAGTAAAAATGGCATATAAGTGAAAAAGATATTACAGTAAAATCCCGGTTATCCGGACTAGATGGAAACGAAACCTATCCGGATTAAACGGAACTTGCCTTAAAATGCAAGTAATACAAGTTCCAGATGGGTAAATCTGTAAAGATTAAAGTTTCTTTTTCATAAATACATACAACTTTTCCGACAGACTAATTAACACAGCTTAGTAACAGGATGCGAGCAGTATTATTTTCGTACTGACCTTCCACTGAAATTATTATAACCTGCTTTTAAAAAAATCCCGACCGGATTCACCGGACGTCCGGACAAGCGGGGTCAGGATTAAAGAGTAGAGAGATTCTACTGAAGTTGAAATGGAAAAAATTCAATAATTTCAAAAACTCAAGTCATTGTTAAAGAATATTTAAGAGATAATTATGTGCAATCAGAAAACGTTTATAATTGTATACATCTATTAAAGGAAACACTTATATGGATGTAAAACTATTTAAGTAATTATTTAATTTGATATTTTCATTAGTAGTTCCGTTCTGTTTGTGATATTCAAATTGAGCTTATTGAAAAACTGTTTCGGTATATAATTTGATAATGTCCTGCTAAAAGTTCTATCACATTAAGTTTTAGCTCCGGCACATTAGCCACACCTGTAGGATAAAAGGAGAGCGTGCCGAGACGCTCTTCGTATCCGAGAAAGGCAACAATGACTGTCATGGCAAACTCACCTTAGCAAATTAGTTAATATCAATAGAATGGTTACACTCCACACTTTAAAATGTGAATAGAAAAGTTTTATCAGAAAAAGGCATTTAAAATGAGTTAAATGTATTTAATAATTGTTTTAAAAAAATTACCCCGTGGTAAACCTGCTAGCTCCTGAAATTTCCTAATAATGATAAATTAAAATATGCACTTAAAAAAAGCATTTAACTCCTAAACCGATAATCATACATTCCCACAATAAATCAGATGGCTTGCAATAACCAGAAGTAACGAAATATAATATTTTAAAACCTTAGAGGAATTTCTTTTTTAAAAAATGTAAGGAACATGGACTAAATTTAAGTAAGAGTTAGTTTTTCCAAAATCAGATAAATTTTCCAGGGCATAAAATTGACGCAAATGGACCACATAAGACAACGGTACGGTTGAAAAATAAAATTGCTAATCGGATAGGAAATTCATTAAACGGAACAGCCATTTGTTGTTGTTTCCAACAATAACGATATTACGCTTTTTATGCTAAATAGAGCTCGACAATATTTTTAAAAGAATGATAAAATAAGTGTTAAGATTTTGAATTACGGAAATAAATTTTATTTTCCCCGAGGATATTCAACTGACGTTGTCTGGTTGAAGGAGCTGCATACGCTTATATTTATATGATGAAACAATATTTGGAGTTTAAATCTTACTTTTTCGTATATGAAATATACAACACTCATGTCCATAAATTAAAGATAATTCAGAATCACACAGAAATCGAACTCTAAAATAAAAATTTCACCTGTAGGATTATCACACACATCTTGAAGAAGAATATGCAAATTACAGGAAATCACCAGATGGCGCGGATAGTACGTCACAATGACGAGAGTGTAAGAGAGGGGTATATAAGGAATGGTGGCAAAGAAGTAAAATTGTTCACAAGCGCTTTAAAAGCCTTTCAGTGCAATAACCGCATAGTTATGGCGCAAAGGAAGCATTTGGATGATTTTTTACGTGGTAGAATTATCGGATGACTGGAATGTGGACGTACCCAGCTGGAAGTATCCGAGGAACTTGGAATCGCCCAGAGTGTCATCTCCAGGCTTTGGCAACGATTCCAAGATGATGGTAATGTGAGTAGATGTTACAGCACAGGTCGCCCCCGAGTTACAACGCCGAATGAGGACCGGTATTTGGCAGTTACTGCCAAAAGAAACAGACGGAGCACAGCATCAGACCTGTCTCGTCAGCTCTCTTCAGCTACCGGTACGACAGTTTCAAGGCAGACCATGTACAGACGCTTAGGGCACATTGGTCTATATGCTCGTAGGTCTGTCAGATGTGTTCCACTTACCGCAACTCACTGTCGCCTGCGATTAGCCTGGAGTAGAGAGCATGCATTGTGGACACCGCAACAGTGGTCTTGTGTGATGTTTTCCGACGAGTCCAGGTTTAGTTTGCAGTCTGATTCTCGCCGGACTTTCATATGGAGAGCGCCAGGTACCCGTTACCACCAAGAGAACACCATTGAACAACACCGTTACGGTGGTGCAGGATGGCTCGTTTGGGGAGGAATTACTCTTGGTTCCACAACTGACCTGCATGTTCAGAGTGTAACGATGACAGGCCACATCTATCGGGATGTCATTCTGGAGCAACATGTACGTTTGTTTCGGGGCGCCATGGGTGCTGAATTTCTGTTTATGGATGACAACGCCCGTCCTCACCGTGCAAACGTTGTAGACGAATGCCTTCAATCGGAGGATATCACCCGTATGGATTGGCTAGCATACTCACCGGACTTGAATCCAATAGAGCATGTGTGGGATATGCTTGGCCGACGAATTGCAGCCCGTCAACCCCCTCCCACCTGTCTACCAGAACTTCGGAGGGCATTGCTTGATGAGTGGTGTAATATTCCCCAAGATCAGATTGATAATTTGATACTCTGCATGCCTAGGCGTTGTAAGGCCTGTATTGCATCGTTCGGGAGACATACTCCGTATTAACCATCATACTAACCATGTTATACTGTTTTTTGTAAATATGTTCTTTTTTGAAATTTGCTCCAGGGAGTAAAAATCGCAATTTTTATTAATTATGTCA
This sequence comes from Araneus ventricosus, assembly GCA_013235015.1. Classification (NCBI taxonomy): domain Eukaryota; kingdom Metazoa; phylum Arthropoda; class Arachnida; order Araneae; family Araneidae; genus Araneus; species Araneus ventricosus. The sequence continues at coordinate 4,511 of BGPR01051909.1, forward strand.
AACATATAGCATCTGTTTTGCTCTTTACCTTTTGTTTAATAAATAGACTTTACAAATAATTCAAATTTGTTTTGCTTCTGTCTCTTTCCATGCCTGAACTTCATTATCCTTAATTTATGGACATGAGTGCATGATAAAGCATTGCAATCGTCAAATAATTTGAGTGAATCTTCATATTTTAGACCTGCCTAAGATACAGATCTACAAATAATAGTTTAATTTGCGTACCCCTACGTAGTCGCGCGTCATTGCGTCTCTTATCGGTTATGTTTTGTAGTCATTTTTTTCATTGAACGGTGGCCATTCTATAAACGGATTATTATCTTCTTTATTGTCTACAAGTAAGCAAAATGGAGGGCAATAAAAATTCCAAAGAAAAAATGTAATATAGAGCTATCATTTTATACAGTAAGCATATTGTAATTCACAGCATTTGCACTGCAAAAATTGAAAGTTTAACACATTTATTTGAAAAAGAGGAGGATATTTAAAAAATTGGTTTTAAAGACTTAATTTAAGACAAAGTTTACAAAAGTTTAAAAATACTATTAAAGTTATTTCAAATTTTATATTAACACGTATGAAACTTGTCTTAGATTAGAATACGACTATGTGTTTTATAGCTTACAGCAATATTTCCATATTAACATAGAATTCGGTCGGCGCATACTGATAAAAGAGCTATACTTTGAGAATTGATATAACATTTAACTCAAAATTACACATAAATAACATATAAAATTTGATAAAGAAAAGTAACAGCCAAAAAGATAATTGAATATTGTATCGAATATTTTAATTCCTGAGTCAATATTTGCGCCAAAGAATCTATCGAAAAGCACAACTTTAAAACTTCCAATGGAAAAATGTATGATATAGAAGAAAATATCCATAAAATGAATGGGTCTAAAGTATTACAACAATTGCAATATGCATGTTATGAACAAGAATCAATTATATTATTTTTTATATTTCTATGTTAGAAATTTTTCATTTAAAATATAGCTGAGAAAAGTTAAAACATGTATTAGACGTGCAAGTTATAATCACTTGGAGCCATGAATAATCAGCCGGATCGTTAATTAAGATACGTTTAAATGAATATGAATTACGTGACCAATCGTTTTCCTTTTGTAAGTTCTGTCCTCCTAAATGTTCTCCTTTTCAATATTTCAAATTAGAAGACTGAATTCAAATCACGAAAAATTAATATAATAGGAAAGTAAACATGAAGAAATTGATAAAAGACAGAGGAAATATTCAGCCATTTCAAAGACGATCATATTTTATGAGAAAATTTATTCTTGTTCAGTTTTCGTTGCATTGCCCAAGAATTAAAGCAGCAGTTGAAAGGGTATTTTGACTTTCTAATGATTTTTCGACATGTGAGAAATCAAGATTGAATGTTGATACTCTAGCCTCAGCACTTGCCTTTAAATTCACTATGAAGGATATTTCTTTTTCAGTTATTTCCAATGTATTGTTAGAAGATAATGCATTGACAGAAAATTTTCATTCTATGGAGAATATCTGAATAATAATTAATAGCCATACATGCATATTTGCAATTTAAAACGCTACAAATGTTTTTATTAAGCATTTATCATATTATAATGTATTCTGTAATACTGTTGCGACGAACAAAATTTTCCTTTTATGTATATATATTTTTCTTCAATTTATTATTTCCCTCTTTTCATTGGAATAAAGTTGGTCACCTCAATATAAAAGATATCGCGAACAGAACAGAATTACTGATGCGACTTAATGTCGGAAGCGTATAACTCCAATATTGCCGCAAGAGGGCTGCTATCGCCCCTCTAAAAACAGATTAAAACATCCTCGACTCACGGAGCCAGCAACTACCTCTATTTATTCTGTGTAGTTATGTCGCAACAATTAAGAGCGACAGTTTTGGAGAATTTAGACGTTTCCCATTTTCTAAGACCAAACTGATCAAATCAATAAATTTTTTATAGGAAACTGTTAAATAAAAATAGTGGTAAATTATTTACGACATTAAACTAAGTAATAGTGTGCTATTTGTGCTTTTATTCCTGAGTCAAATATTTGCGCTAAAGAATTTATGAAAACGCATAGCTTTAAAAATTCCAAAAGGAAAATCTATTATTTAGAAAGAATCCTAAAATATTACAGCAACTTATGAAAGACGAAACTTATGAATTTTATATATTTCTATGTTAGAAACTTTTCATTTAAATATTGTTCATAAAAGTGTTAAAATATGTATTAGACTTGGTTTGTTCTGTTTATTTATGCTGAACTTAAGTTATTTAAGTTAAGAGCTGCAGTTCCGGAGGATATGGAATTTCACTGAAATTAAAACAATTAAATTTTATAGAAAATGCTGAATAAAAAATAGTGGTAAATTATTTAACACACTAAAATAAGTAATAATGTGCTAATACTTCAGTGTGTTAGTCTTTTAATAACACACGCAGAAGATACAATATATGCAATCTTAACTTTAATGTTCATTGTATTTTTTTTAACTGATGCTAATCAGAGACATCAGTAACTCAACCTATCAACAGGAATGTTACCAAATTCGGTAGGAAGACTTTGTGAACAAGGAGAATAAGATATAAAAAAAAAGTTTAGTTCCAAAAGTAACCAAAAGGGGAAAATGGGATGGTGATATATTTATGGAAGAGTAAAATTTCAAAATGTAAGTAGAAATTTCATTACAACGTCGTTTTATTCATCAAATTATTTTTCCTTTGGTCTGCAAAACACGAATGAGTAACGAGGTGAAGTTTTTACACAACAGAGCACTTTATTCAACGTATTCACTTTCAATGGCGAGGATATCGACCCCTTTCAATGAGATACTGTTCAAGTAGACCATTCAAAGTGGGGGGGGGACTCTAATGTAAAACATAAGTTCTCTCTAGGAATGTTTATCAGAGTTTTGATATGTTATCTTTTAACGTCCTCAAACTCGGGACCCCACCAAGATAAGTGTATCTTGTAACATGAATTAACGTTATCTACGAAATCGTGAATTGGCATTTTGAATTTTACTTGTCATTTGTACCACCAATTCCACATTATCCCCTACCAGCAACAATTGGAACTAATGCCTTTTTCCACAAAATGTTTTACCAGTGTCCTCATTAATCCATCTATCAATTTTATTAACATTCCGACTAATAGATCAACCTACAGATATTTAGCATCAAAAATACTCCCTATATAATGTTCTTTTTGGTAAATAGATGAATTCTTCTACAATTTAAATTTTTTCATCAAGTTTATTATTCCAATTAATATATTTAGTTGTTAAAAGGTTTCTATTTTTTGTCCTCCTCATTCATTCAGTTTTTTTATATCTAATGAAATTGAAAATGTTTGTTAGAAATTTTCTATTAAAAAACTAATTATTGTTTGAAGATATTTTAAGGCATAATTCGGCAAAATTTCAAATTTATACTCATATCTAAAGTAATAAAATAGATGATGAATTATCAGCTTCAATAAGTAAAAAAAATTTTTTTAAAAATGTATGAAATAATACGTCTTCGAAACTATTATGCGATTGCTTTTGGAATGACAATCTGAAAGCTCGAATACTTGCATAAAAATGTCTAATGTTCTTGGTGACTTACGTTTCGCATTTATAGGAGGCGAATTTCCTGGAATTTTGGATTCGTATTATGAAACCTATCGTATTTTAACAGCATTCACATCGAGCAGTAATTTGCCAGTAAACCAAGGAAAAAAATTGGCTTACATTCCGATGAATAAAATGAAATGCTACTTTATTTAAATTCTTACAAAACAAAGTGGTGCAGCGTTTTATTAAGTTCGTTTAAAAATGAATATTAAGCAACATAACAGAAATATTATATACTGCTAAGGAAATGCAGAAATAAAGACCAAAAGGAAAATTTCACAGTAATATCTCCCTCAGCAAATTATGTATGGTAACAATAATATTAACAATCCATTAGAACAATGTTATGTATAATTATATGTTTTATTACTTTCGCTCATGAAAAAAATTTCAAAGCAATGAAGTTATGTCACGCATCAATTACTATTCTATTGCGGCAAATTGTAAATCACAATTTGAAAGATGCTTTTAAAGTGACAGATAAATAATTTTTTTACTACCGATGACTATATAAATTCCCTTGACAAAACATTTATCATATTAGAACTCCGATGGCGAGTGGCCTTTGAAAACGTTCGCCATTCGTGGCCATTCGAGTTCTCTTCCATTTCTTTCATTCTAATTATTTTCTTTTTTTGTGTTTTAATTATTTTAATTATTAAAGCATGATGTTTCTGTTGTTTGATTCTATAGTAATTCATTAGTTAATTATGGACAATATTGTTGATGCAATCACTGAAAGCTACTGTGTAGACGCGCAAAAGGTATATCGTTATCGTTAATGTTTACTTCTGTTTCTTCTGTATTTTTTCTTTTTGTAATCGATTATCTATATAAAAACATAGAACTTACCCATCTAAAAAGTAGACATCTGCTTTTGTCTTGAAAACATAAAATGTCAAATATCTCATGATATAATAATGGCATATAGTCAAAGATTTGTAATTTTGTAGTAAATCATAATTTGGAAGATGTTTTTAAAGTGACACATAAATAAATATTTTACTATCGATGTCTATTTAAAAGCATAGAACTTACCCATTTGAAAAGCAGACGACATCTGCCTTCGTCGTGAAAACATAAAATGTCGAACATCTCATGATATAATCATATAAATAATAGAAATACTAAACAAAAATTATAAATGATATAATCATAGCATATAGACAAAGATTTGGAATTTTGTTGTAGATTTGTTGATGATATCCAAACAAGGTATTGCCATTGGAGCTTTTGCAATTAGTAGAATTTTAGATAGGTAGACAATCACTAAGGAAATTTTTAAATTCAATTTTAGCAGACGACATTTAATTTAAAACTGTTCTTTTGGTTTCCATATTCGATGAACGATTTTTCGTGGTTTGTTTTTGTTTTTTACCTCGACCGTACATATTTGGATTTTTGAACAACACTGAATGGAGACAAAACTAGTGGGAGAGTGAAACAGACAAATAAATTTATTATTCGATTTTAACAAAAGTTAAGATGCTTGTTTTTGAATTATAATATTTCGTTATTTTGCATTTCAATTTCCTAAAACGTTTTAATTACTAATGCAATTATAAACAAATTAGAAGGACAAATACACTCATTTTATATTATACAGGGTGTTCATTAATTATTGTCGGGGTTTCCGTACCTCATAACTTTCGAATAAAAAATATTACGCTAAAACCGATTACGTATTCGTAAATTACAACTCAAAGAATTTTATTAATGATATTAAAAAGATTAATGAATTTACACATGGCTGCCCTTCGTGGCTGGTAACACATTGAGACGAAATTCGATTTCCCTCCATGTGTTCTCCAGCATTTGTGGGGTAACATTTTGGATCGCAGTAACAATTCTGCGCTTCAGTTCATCAAGGGAGGGCACAGGGGTCTTGTACACAATGTTCTTGACAATCTCATCTCGTTGATTTACGTGGACTGCGAGTAAACGTTTCTTGGATGCGATCAACATTTTCCTGCGAAGTGCTCGGTCTTCCCGCTCCCTTTCGGTGTAGAACGCTACCAGTTTCCTGAAATTGTGTTAACCAGCGTCTGATAGAATTATCCGAAGGAGGATCTTTCTTGTACGTGGTCCTGAAGCGACGTTGAGTAGTTATGACTGATTTAATTTCGAAAAACCACAATACACACATTGCTTTTTCTTGCACGGTCGCCATTTTTATTTATGACGTCATAATTACCCAGACTGCAAACGCGCTAAGATCGCATTGTTTCCACGTAAAATTCTTTGAGTTGTAATTTACGAATACGTAATCGGTTTTTGCGTAATATTTTTTATTCGAAAGTTATGAGGTACGGAAACCCCGACAATAATTAATGAACACCCTGTATATTAGAATTTTTCTTTAATATATATATATGAAAGATCAGGCTTTCAGGGTGAGATGTAGTCCATTTTGGTAAGGAAAAGACAGCAGTTGTTAAATCTTCGTTTATTCCATCGTAGACAATAGTATGTTACTTTTCAATAGTTAAATTAATCATATTATGCGAGTATCCATGACCAGATTGGAAAAGGGAACGCGCAAGCAGCGCGATGTTCTTATTCGATTACATGTT
>BGPR01051910.1:0-10720 GCA_013235015.1 Araneus ventricosus
GATTATTTATTGCAATCGTTATGATATAATTTGATAATATTTTTTACATACATTTGACAAGCTGAGAATTTCATGGTTATTGAATTATAATAAATTGTTAAACAAAGAAAAACATTTCACACGGAATGTTGTCTACCAAGAGGCTTTTTGAATAAAGAAATATGTAAATAATATGTGAATGAAAAAATATTTCCTGTCATAAAACATATGTTTATTTTATTTGTTTTCAATAAATGTTAAAAATTTCTCTCGCATATATATCTATTTAAATACGTCAATTTTGACGGGAAATCTCTCGAATGAAGAGGCAATTTGCACCCGTCATATCATGACGGGTGATTTTCTAGTAATTACATAGTTTACTATGTGACCATTTTTTAAAAACCAGGGTGACTCAAAATAAATAGTGTAAGTAATAAATTTTAATACTGTTTTTTCTTCGAGCTGTTTTATTCATACCGATGGTATTAGTGACCACGTTTTTTTCTGGTCACTTTACACATATTTCAAAATTTGTCAGTTTAAATTTTTCTTATCTGAATTTCAGAAAATAAATCTTCTTTATACTTTTTAATACGAGCTGTCTACTTATAAATGAAATTCTGGACCATCCGGTACATTTAATTAAAGTTCAGGACACGTTTTCAATCTGGGACAGAAGGTGAATTTCTGTGACGTCTAGTCTCTTTAGTCTTAAATCATCTATCTTTGCTAAAGCTATTTGAAGTAAATAAGGTATCGAGATTGATTGAACACTAATAATAGAACACTAATTCATCCCTGCACGTACAAACAAGTGAGATGAATTATTCTTAATTTTCTCTAGATAGTTTTCAGATAGTTAATACAAACTAGTTAAAGACTGCGTGAGACAGAAATGTGATATATTCTGTTCCAGTTTATTTGCTAATGAGATAAATTAAATGAGCTAAACACAATAATTGAACCTTTATTTCTGATCTTTTCATATTTGGTGATTTCAATCCATTGTGTCAAAAGAAAATATTGTAACCGCCGAATTGGAACTATAAATAAAAAAGAGCCACTTTTTTTTTTTCGGAAATTCATATATATGTCACCGTATCATAGATTAAATAACCCGGAAAACCTTACTTTGTTGCTCTTTTGGTTTTGGATGGCAAAAGATGTGCAGGTTGTTTTTACCGATTTTGTTTTGTGCCACCACTACTGACAGTTAAAGCGCTGCTATTGTCAAAAAATTATTTAATTTATTAAATATCAGTTAAACTAATGATATTTTGGAGAATCGACAATAAAAAGTCGATCGAAACACTGCATTCTGTCTTCAAACGGAATCTGTTTCTGATAATAATTACAAATCTATGTATAAATTTTTGATAATTATCGGCGGAAATGGGATATCTTTGTGTTCGATATTGTAATGTAAATTATTTTATTTAAGTTCATCGCTATATCGTGTTTCTTTTATACATTTCTAAAATATTCCATATATAAGAAACTAGAATTAAAATTAGAAAGATGTGCAAAATAAATACATTACAAAAGAATTAAATACGAAATGATATAAAGAAAGATGGATTGTACTAAAACTAAAAGAAACATATAAGCACGAAGCACACAAGGTACCGGAAAAGTAATAATAATGTTTGAGTATAAGGAAACAATGCACATCAGGAGGAGAAAATATTTCAAGTATTCAAAGCATACTTTTTGATCAACATATAGGAACATCGTATAGCTATTAGTATAAGAAAACTATGCACGTCATAAGGGAAAAATATTTCAATATTCGAATAAGCGATAAATAGATTTTTTTCCTTCTCACCAAATTAAATACATTTTTCGGCATGATGCTGAGTACTTTGTTAGCTTATTTCCATGCCTTTATTATACAAAACCAGCGAAAATGTTCTCCACTTGATATTCTCATATACTTACAGAACATGGCATGTTTTGTGTTAGCTTCATAGTAAGAGAATCGAGCATTAAAAAAACTTTCGAAATTAATTTTTAATTCTTTCTTTCAATTTCTTTAATTTTCGACCTCTTCCTTTCTACAGATTGAGTCCAAAATTTGGTATGAATCTACAATTTTGGCGAAAAGCTCGCATACCAAATTTCATACCTCTTATTTGTAGTGACTTTGAGTTATGGTGTTCAGAGAAACAGAAATAAATTGACGATATACCCTTTGAGAGATTTGACAGAGTGGTCATAAATTAATGGACCAATTTAAAAAAATTAATAAAAAAACTAATAATGTTACAACTGCATTTTTTAATGAGAGAGCAAATAAAAATGTTTTTCAGATAGGTGACGTACCATTACCGCGTTCTAAATTTGCTACAGCGAAAAAGTTTTATGCGCAATGGCTACAGATCAGCAGAAGCCGATGTGCGTTTTCTGGTTTCCTTTTTTTTAGTTTTTCTTGCATATCTCGAAAACTATTTAATTTTTGAATTACAATTGATTTAAGAAATTAAAGTGCGTACAATTTCTTACAAATACATGCTTTTATTTTTCTTCTAGCTTTGTTAGTTTCTCAAATAATGGCTTTCAATAGTGGGAGATGTCCAATAATTTATGACCAACAGTGCGTTACCTATATGAAAAAAAATTAAAAAAGGGGTTGTGACATTATTAGTTTTTTTTTATTAATATTCGAAATGGGTCCAATAATAAAATTTTGGTGCAAAGATCATATACAAAAATTCATCTTTCTGACTAATAGAGTTATCGCGTTCACTTAGACGCGAATAGACAGGTCAACAGACAGTCAACCTGTTGACGAATTTAGCTCAAAAATTGACGCTGATCTACAATTGTGTCGCTTAGCTGCAAAAGTGGCCATCTCCAAGTTTTTCACAAATGCGTTTATTCAAAGATTTAAGTCTATATGATCTCTTCTACCACTTGACTACACGAACATGTTTAAAACCAGGCCCTATTAATGCTTAAAATGCGCCCAAAATCAAGGTGTGCTGCAAAACTGGCCATCTCCACTAATGGATGCGGATTCAAAACCCAGCATCTACAAATCCGCCAGTCAACGATGCGGTAGTTTCGTGAAACTTTGCCAAACGCAGGATTACAGCTGTTAATGTGGACACTGCGATAAGTTCGAGTTTGGTTTTTCTGAATTATTGCACTTTTGAACAAGATGGAGAAAAATGTTGAAGTTATCTTCATCAGACACGGTATTGTTGAAGAGATCCGTTTGGGTGGAAGCAAGAGGTGACAAAGCAGCATCAGTAGGTTCTATTCATTATAATTCGTTTATTTATGCATAAAAGTGGATGTGAAAGACGATTGTAAGATGGGAGGGGCGTAAAGACCACGGAAATGTCCATTGTTTCTCAGAAAAAGGAAGGGAGACCGGAGATCATCAGCATTTGAGCCAAGAAAAAAACGCTGTGATTTCTTTCATAAATACGTTCAAGTGCATGGAATTTCACTACTGTCGGAATATGTCTCAAGTGAGAAATATTAGTATTTACTATATAACTACTATTATTACAGTGAGATCTTACTGAATATGTCGCCATGAGAATCTTCTTATCTTTTTTTATGATTGAATCTATTTTTTATGGGATACCTTCTTCTTTCAATATTATTTTCAGAAAATTATTATGTCTTCTATTTTGTGTACTGTTTGAAGTATATTGAGATTTCAGATTGCTGCAAAACTGTCCGTATCCAAACGAGCTGCAAAACTGGCCATCTCCAAAACAAAACCTTGAATAACATCCCCTCCTTCTTGCCTCATTACCCTAAATTTCATACTGAATCACACTGCCCAAATGCATCGGATGCTATGCAGTATTTTCCTGTTTTAGAGATGGCCAGTTTTTCACTAGACAAAACATTTCTCGCGTTAAAAATACATTCCAAATTTTATCTGTCATGCCACTTGTTGTTTTGAGTGACGGGTTCACGTGCATAAGGATAGCCAGAGAGGCAGAACTATCATTGATGCATTTTGTTCAAACTTTTTTAGAGATCTACATTTTTGGTTAAAAGACTATATACTAGATTTCATCTGTCTAGCTAAATTGGTCTCTGAGGTATCGGGTCCAACAAATAGAGCGAAAGACACTATTTCAAAATTGGTTTCTTTGTCCACAAGAAGGTTTAAAAGGTAGGTGGATTTTACTCGAAAGATGTAGATATGCAGAGATATTCAGTGCGAAAACAATCCGCGAAATCCGAAACCAACGAAAACAGAGGCAAGTATTTTCATATGAGTCAATGTAAATCCAATTAATTAGTTCTAGGCATTCCAAAATATATACCAAAAGCACATTTTAGGAAGAATAAATATAGTGTTAAATATTAAAAACATTGAGAAATTATTATGAAATGAATACAAAACTACTAAACAATGGGAGGCTTCACTTTACAATTACTACTAGCATTACCACACAACAAAAGAGTTGGACTATCTTTTATAGGTTTATGTTCTAACATTTCCTTTTCCTCCTGTATAATGTCCTCCTTCGGCATTTTCTTCCAAAAGAGGCCAGTTTCATCACAGTTGACGATTTGTTGGGGGATGGTTCTTTCAGCCTCTACGTAATCTTTGGATTCTTCTTCACATAACAAAAGAGTTAGACTATCTTTCATAGGTTTATGTTCTGGCAGTGTCTTTTCCTCCTGTGTAAAGAACGTGCTCTTCGGCATTTTCTTCCAAAAGTGGCCAGTTTCATCACAGTTGAAGACTTGTTAGGGGATGGTTCTTTCAGCCTCTACGTAATCTTTGGATTCTTCTTCACATAACAAAAGACTTAGACTATCTTTCATAGGTTTATGTTCTGGCAGTGTCTTTTCCTCCTGTGTAAAGAACGTGCTCTTCGGCATTTTCTTCCAAAAGAGGCAAGTTTCATCACAGTTGACGATTTGTTGGGGGATGGTTCTTTCAGCCTCTTCGTTATCTTTGGATTCAGACAAAAATGCTTCGTGTCCGAACTCGCACATTCGCCGTTTGCTTTAGCAAAATTAGAGTGAGTTCACATGGGTGCGACGACGAAATCAGAGACAAACGACGAAAACCAAGACAAATTTTAGCGGAAAATAATCGATGAAAATTGAAGTCAACGAAAACCAAGTTATTGCTATACATCAAACTTTTGATATAATCTGTCAAATGGAAATCTGTTTATCTGTTCGTCATATGCATGTAAACATAACTCAAAATCTCAAACAGCTAGATGAAAAACGTGTTATATCACCAGAACCGATGATTTGTAAGAATTGCAGTAACTTTTAGCAGCAACCTTCATCAGATACCTTCGGACTTTCTGTGCTACTAGCATGTAGTGGTAAGTCTAACTGATGATGTAATCTGCTACTGATCGATTCACCGACTGCATGTTTCAGACTGTCATAATGGTGAATCAATGTTTATGAAATGTTATAAATGCATATATGTTCGTCTTCAATAAAAGACTTTGATCATATTCTTTTCGTGGTACCTAATATTTGGACTGTCCTATCGTCCTCAATAATTCCACATCAAAATTGTGCACTGAACTACTACCTATAATTTACAATATGACTGCAGGTCAAGTAACAAGGTTATCGTCCCAGAATTTTGCAACAATTATTAAATAAAGATAGTTTTAAAACAAAACAACGTTAGAGAGTTGATGTCTAAAAACAAATACACTTTCACAAACGCAGTGAATTCTACGACTACAACACAACCACTTTGATCGTTTCTTCTTCTTGAATAATGGAGTGTAATTCAGAATCTGTTCGCTACAACGGAGAACCAAATAGTGCCAAAATCAAGGTACTCGGGTTTACCCTACTCTCCCCTACATTTAGAAAATTCAAGGAATTCATTATTAAACCATTTCGCAATTTATGGAAACATACAAAACTAAATTAATTGATCTTATATTGAATATTAAACGTGATAAATAAATATACCGGTGGAACGTTATAACGGAACCGGTTCGAAAATTCATTTTCATGTGAATTCTTATCTATTTTTTGACATTGATACATATATTGCAAATTTATAATTAAATGTTTAGAACTCATTTTTAATTGTATTGAACTTTTTTCAGTGCTTTTCTTGAAGGCAGCATGGTGGCAATCCGTTTTGTCTTCACCACATATTCCAAGCGCAAAATCTCCACAACTGCATCTTCCTCTTCACACTGCTGCAAACTGTGTGCCAAAAGACACGTTGCTTCTCGAGCTATGTGCCCAAGAAATTTGTTGTGAACTCAATGCGTTATTCTGCTATGCCTGCAAAAGTTTTCGTAGCCCCAAGTTAGCATTTGCATCAGCATCCTATATTAAGAATAGCAATTATGTAAGCAAAAGCAGCACAGCCTTACGGACTACATCAGCAATAATACAATAGCAAGCAGTGATTTTCTACACAAAATAAAATTATAACAACTATTTTTTGAAAACAACAGAATATTATAACATCTTCAAATAGTCACATGAAAATAATTTATTTTTTAAATGTCACCATGAAATCGTGTAAAAATAATAAGAAATTTCATCAAAGGATCAGCATTCATTTTACTGATTTTTTTTGAATTTCAATATTCGTCATTTATTATCTGTGATGCAATAGAATATTACTTAAATTAATCACAAACTGATAACAACCTGCTTCACAAAATATGTCTTCAATTCCCCAGCAAGAACCAATGAAGCCAGCACCGAAATCGCCCATACCCAGAAGTCGATCCGACTTCAGCTATGTAGGGTTGACTCCCAAGGAGAAAAGGTGGACTACTGATTTCTCATTGCTTCTTCCACCATTTTCAAGAGACACATCTGGTTATTCTCGCTTAGCAGAATCCCCTGTGACACTGCAACCGAAACCTAGGAACCAGGCGGTGACGAAATTGAGCAAGAGCCCGACTCTTGATCCAAATGCGATTCAGTCTGCAAAACCCAACGATGCAAAATCACCTGGTAAAAGTCCTACCTCAGAACCTGGTACTTCCAAAACTAGTTCAAATGATGACACTTGTAAAACCTTCAAAGACTCTAAACCTCTTGGGCGAAGCCATACAATGGAGCCTTACATTGCCAACGGCGGCATTTCATCAAACCATAGCAACGAAAGCAAGCGTACTATACATTGTAGGACCATGAGCCGAAGCCCAACTTTGGAGCCTTACGTGACCAATTGCAATTCGACAGGCTACTCAAACGAAAGTAAGCGCTCCATCGCCTCAAAGACTTTAAGCAGAAATCCAAATCTGGATAATCACATTCCTAAGTGCAGTTCTTCTTGCCCCAAGACTTCCAGTGAGTCGAAGACTTTGTATCCAAGAATGGAGTTGAGTCCTATAGGCTGTCCAAAGGCTGCCCATAGATTGAGTCCCCTAATTAACCCTTCGACAAGTGAATGCAGTCGACACCTGTCGTCTATTCGGAAGAGTCCAACGATGGACAATAAGACTCTTCGTTACAGTCCTTTACTGAATCAACAAATAATCAGCAGAAGTCCCACTTTGGATCCCAGCGTCTTGAACAGAAGCCCGCTGTGTTGCCATTCGGCTATTGCCAATGGTCCGGTGGTTTCTAGAAGTTCATTAGTTTCCAGAGGATTATCGCCAGAAGTTGTGAGGTCTCAGTCCCTGAGATCGCTCCGGAAAAGCATGGACAGGAGTCCTTCGAAGATGAGGACATCGGAGAGTGCACAAAGTGATGTCTCATGTTCAATACACAAGTAAGAATCTTTTATTGTTATTTTTTTATCTTAAAATGTAATAATAAGCTGAAAAATCCAAAAAGATGTTATTGGAAGATACGGGGGGCGACTAAAAAGTAAAAAACGATTGAGTTTATCTCAATAGAAAAAATGATATAAAAACAAAACGTTATTTACAACAATACTAAGTTTAACTCTGCTTTACTATGTAATCCCAGTTTATTCAGACACTTATCAGATACAAGTTTTTCAATGCTGATATTGTACTCAGCTACCACCAATGACAGAATCCATGAAAATACTGCTTCTTAAGCGCTACTTCACTATGGAAGTGTTTCCCTCCCCCCGAAAGGCCCTTTCATTTTTGGAAAAAGAAATGCTCTTCGGTGCGCTATCCAAAAACAAGAGATGTCGAGTGTTGTCTGCAGGGATTGTGTTGATTCATAACAATGCTCGACCGCGTGCAGTTGCAGCAACACAACATGAATTTCAGAAATTTAATGGGAAGTTTCTGACCATCCCCCTTACAGTCCCAATTTGGCACCTAGTGATTTTCACCTTTTCTAAAAAAGGAAGAGATTTCAAGAGTGAATACACATGCAAAGTGAGGATGCGATTAAAGAAGCTGAGAATAAGTTCAGTCATTGGCTGCAAACGAGTATAACATCGAGATTAAAACACTTATTGGATTTTATGATTAATTCCTGAATAAAAATGGCGATCGTGTAGAAAAGTAGTGTTGGGCTTAGTATTTTGTTGTAAATAAAGTTTTGTTTTGATAACATTTATTTTTGTTGAAATATACCCAATTGTTCTTTACTTTCCGGACGACCCTCGTGTATTTAACAACAATTGAATATGATGTATGATAAACATTTAAGGTAAGTCTATTCATAGGCCACTGAACAATTTTAATATCTAAGAGAAGGGTACAAACTATTACATACCTGAAATATAATCTAAGAATTCAGGAATAATACATAATTACTGTGTTAAACTTGAAACAACTTGACAAACAAAGGAATAATATTTAATTCTGTTTTATGTATGATAACTCTATTTTAAAAGCTTTACAAATTTTAAATCGTAGGCCAATAAAGGATTTTTGGGCTTTATGAAATTCAGGATTTATATACTTATTTTAAACGATTTTTTTCTGTCATTTTGTTTTATTATACTTAAAAGAAGAACTTGTAGTTTGAATAATTACCTTTTCATGGTACGCTTCTGTTCATATTACCATTACTAATGCAGCTGAAGCATACTGTGCAGATGAAGCTCAGTGTCATACAAAATGGGCCGATTGACGTCTCCTGCTTCCTAATACTTTTAACGTTAAAGAGAAGTAAAGGACTTTTTTAAAGAATTAAAACTAACTTTAGGTCTCCGACGCACCGCTGGTAGAAAAAGAACACTTGTATTCTCTTTTCTCGATCTAAAATACAGTAGAACTTCGCTTAACGAGCACCTCGCATAACGAGTAATTCGCATAACGAGCAAAATAAATTTTTTATAAATGATTCGCTTAACGAGCGATTTTCGCATAACGAGCGACGAGAAGAGAAAGTCCCGGATATTGCGCCTGCTGCTAAGATATCCACGGAGCTTTCATTTTGCTTTAATTCTTATGAAACATGATGTCAAGTGTTTGGTTCTTATCAAACATGGTGTCTACAGACCTTACTCTCAGAGAATATTAGAAATATTACTTCCATATCGTTTCATGCCTCGAAATGATAAAAAATGCATGGGAAGAGGTTACCAAGAGAACCCTTACTTCCGCTTGGAAGAAGCTTGTCAAAGAGTGTTACCAAATGTGGCATTGAGGAGTCTGAGACAGTACTGTGTGGAGACTATAGTCAGCGAGATTGTGCCATTGGCCAAGATCGTCTTTGATCAAGTTGGAGGTGGATAGCAAATACATCAATTGAGCTTGTGGAAGAGTACAAGAGCTGATCACCGAAGAGCTTATGGAGTTGCGTTATGTTTCGCAGCAAGAAGTTATGGAGGAGAGTTTGTTAGAGGAAGAGGAGGTAACAGCAAAGCAACAATCTTCCAGAGCAATAAGAGAAATGCTGAAAGCATGGGAAACTGTTGCATAGCAAAATGAGAAGCACCATCCTAATATAGCAGTGGTTATGTGCGCTACGAATTTATTTTATGATAATGCTATTTCGCATTTTCGTCAAATTTTGAAGCGTTGGAAAAAGCAAATGTTTCTAGACAGCTTCCCACTAAAAAGAATTAGGTATGTACCATAATTCATGTAAAAGCTCAACAACTCTATTAAAACACTTAGAAAAATTAGTAAAATCTCTAAATGAAGTATTGAACTCATTAATCATAATAATAAACTCATTATTATTATTTTATGTAAAAATCTTATCCGCATTCCATGTTGGTTGATTTTGCTATAAAAGAAAAAATTAAGATGATTCACGCTCCTTAACAATCTTATCTTTAATTTTCTTTGAATAAACGCTAAAATAAAAATTTTTGAGTATTTTTTTCGGCATGGAAGGCATTATCGAATTTTATATTAATTTATGTGGGAAAAATCGTTTCGCTTAACGAGCGTTTCGCATTGTGAGTAAACTTCTAAAACGGATTATGCTTGTTAAGCGAGGTTTCACTATATCATGATAATGATCAATATTTATTAATGAATGGATAGCAAAAAGCAGCAATGCTTACCTATGTTAACAGCAGACCTTCTGAGAGGGGAGGTGGGACAAAAATCCCTGGAGCCTTTCGGCCGAGATAAGGAAAAAAAATGCTTTTCTTATTGTCAGTAGCATTTAATTTTAATCCATCAGAATTGGAGCCTGGCATGAGAGGGATTATATTTTTTCATTTATTTTCTTTGCAGAAATAATTAGGTTATTATTATTTATTGTCATGAGGGGGTGGAATGGTTAATTGAAAAGTGTTGGGAGTGCGGGGGGCACGCCAGTATTTTACCCCGGGACCCAGCTTGACTCTTGGTGGCCCTAGTTAAAAGATGATATTGTAATAATAAGTTTAAGTAATTTTTACAATATAAATTTAAAT
>BGPR01051911.1:0-10720 GCA_013235015.1 Araneus ventricosus
AGGGATTACTTACATAACAATATATATATATATATATATATATATATTGTTATGTAAGTAATCCCTTGATTGAGTTTCTATTTTTTTTTATTATTATTATCCTTTTTTGTTTCTTGTGTTTTACAACGTTGGTTTTGTTTTGTAGCACCGTTGGTGCTTTTGTGTTGTATGTGTTTGTGTATGTTTTTGTCTGTGTTTCTGTGCGTTTTTGTTTGTATTTTTTTCTATTTACACGTAGCTCTGTAATCCATACCTTCCAAATATTGTAACGTTTTTCTTTCATGACTGGTCTGTCTCCTCCCCGTCGATCCCTGCTGACTCTAAACCCTTTGAAAGAGTCGGTCGGCATGGGTTATGTATGTATGTATGTACCCAGCTTAGGGTGTTCCGGAACTGCTTTTAGGGCGTTTCGGCATTTCTTAATTTACGATTACACCATTGCTGTAGGGTTATCAGATTTTCTCTCCAAGCTAAACACATATCTGGGGCAGATTCCCTTTAAAGTCCTTCAGAAAAGTGGACTACTCCCATATATATGATAAAAAGTCAGATTTTTTCCTTAATCGCTCCAAGTCGCTTTGCCCAACATTAACGTCACTGTATACCCCCGAGCTCGGAACCCAAGGGGTTTCCTGTCAGTTGAATGGGTATACGTGGAAGGAAGTGCATACAGTGCTCCCATACGGAGACATGATTGACCTCACATTTGTCCCTGCTTCCGTTAAGTCGTCTTGACCCGCGGATACACTTCCCCTATATCATCTATACCATGCATCCATGATTCATGGATTTGGTTTGGTAAAAAGCTAGCATAGGTCAGAATCAAACCACCAGAAAACTTAAAGAAATTTTTCATTATATCTAGAAGCAGAATAAAGGGTAATATATAAACAAATTTCAGGCAATTCTGATACGCCGGAAACTCAGTAAGAGATTACAACTTATTCTGAGTAATTTAAACATTTGTATCCTGAATTTATCCAATGAAAGGAAACCAAGGGATAAACAACCCTCTTAAGATAAAAGTTTTCTTTTGCACTAGATCGTGTGAAAACATATTCTTACTGAGAAGCTGAGGAGAAATATTGCGACAGACTTTTGAGTGGTTCCTTTGTCTTCAAGTTTCTCACACACAACAAATTAGAGGTGGCACACGAGAGATTGCCGCCGAGCACGAAAAGCATCCAGGCTCTTTTGTTTGTGACGTGTTTTCGTCCCTTTCGTGCACCCGCTCTGACATTCTTTTCGCAGGTTGAAGGTCTCACCACTAATGAGACTTGAACGTTCTTGGGGAAAGGATATGAACGTGGAAACTTTATGCTTTTAGTGAAGCAGAGACTGCATGCACTTGTTGTAGCAATCAGTGACTATTATCTGTTATTATGATAGACATTTGTTTCTTATTCTATTCGTATATCATCTGATTCGGATGGAAGTTTTGGTTATGAATAAATTATCCTAAAGAAAATTATAATAAAGTCACACAATCTGTGGTATTAATTGTTAACGAGTTAATTAGGCCTATAATAAAGTAGATGAGTTATTCGTTAGAAGAGACTACATGCTCTTGTTGCAAGAATCAGTGACTATTATCTGTCATTATTATAGAAAATTGTTTTTTATTTTATTCGTATATCATCTGATTCGGATGGATGTTTTCGTTGTGAATAAATGATCATAATGAAAATTATAATAAAGACACACAATCTGTGGTATTAATTGTTAACGAGTTAATTATTCCTATAATTAAGTAGATGAGTTATTCTTTAGCACATACAACATGCACTTGTTGTAGGAATAAGTGACTATTATCTGTTATTATGATAAACATTTGTTTCTTATTCGATGGATGTTTTGGTTGTGAATAAATGATCCTAAAGAAAATTATTATAAAGACACACAATCTGTGGTATTAGTTGTTAATGAGTTAATTAGGCCTATAATTAAGTAGATGAGTTATTCGTTGTGCAAAAATTTTGCTTGGTTGCCAAATATTTGGAATTGTTTTTAAATATTTCTTATGTAGAATTTTCTGACTATGGCTAATTATAAAATAAGCATTTGAAACAAAAATGAGAATTTACATTGCATGTTTTTATAGTGTCTTAAATAATTTCATAACCTTATTAGCAATAATTATTCTTCATATGCAAATATTTTGAAAAGATTATTTTTAAGCCTTATTCTTACACCCACGGGAGGGGCAACGGGAGCACAAGTATATGAGTTGCCACCGGATAAGTAAGCGGGAACTCGCCTCAACTATGGGTATAGTATTGGTGGGGATTGAGTCCCTCCACCAGTGATAGTACGTACCTCCTACGGGAGGGGTCGGGCCGTGGCCAGGGGATTGGCTATTAGGACTCTGGCCTCAGACCTTGAGCTATTGCAGCGACTGTCATTCAGTTTTACCCAGGTTTTACGGCAGGGCGGTGTGACCCAGTTCTTCTGATAAGCCTTATTCTTCGCTTTGGACTATGGTGAAACACAACTGCCTTGGGTTGAAGGTTCTTGAACTTTGGGTCGGAATCCCAAACTGGATGACATCGGGATATTCTAAGATCTTGGGGATTTGGACAAGGCATTATTCATTTAAATACATTACTGCCAATGAAGCAAAAAATTAGTAAAATAAATTTAATTAAAGATATCATTATGTAAAAAATAATTGGATTAGCATATTTCTCATTTATTAGCTTAATTTAATTGATTTGTTTATTTTTTAAGCCTGATATAAAGCTGAACGAGTAACAAATTCTCAGAAAATTAGCTTGTAAATGATAAATTCTCAGGAGTTTTAATCCGATCATATACCTGTTAAGAAATTTCACAAGAACAAAGCTGACTCTACCTTCAAAGTTATATTACGTTGACTTTGTTTTCCTCTGGAAAAGGACGTGCATGACACTGTGCATCAATGGTCAACGGCCAATACTAGCCTTCTTCTTCTTCCAGGGAATATTCATAACAAAATGCCGTGTCTCTTACCTCCGTACCCGTGACCAGACCGGTCACTGAACGATTTGATTGGCAAGACACGGGAATTTTATTTAAGTGAAAAGGAAAACAAACAGAAAAAGAAAGAAATATTTACACAATGTGCAGCACAAGCATTTTCACTTTTACACTATTAGCTCGTAATTCGTCGTCTTCTTTTCTTTAGATGTTGTTTAATCTTTCTTATTTAAAGTGGAGGGGAAATGTCCGGTAAATTGGAGCTTGTTGGTTCAGCTCGCTGGAGAGTTGAAGGCTAGGGAGGCCGGGAAAGGTCTCTGTTTCCTGTTATGAATTTGACAATCCAACGAATATTATGCTTGGAGACGAGGTTATTGGCGACTCTTTTCAGCCATTCTTGTTCGAAGTTTGGCACTGACTTCCTCGTATGCGAAGAGACTGTGTAAATACACTCCGTGGCTCATTAAAGTGCAGTGCCAATTCCACCACAACTGCAATAATCGCTGTCAGAGAGGTGAAACCTTTAGATGTAGGCAGGGAAAGGTCCATGTTGAGAGAAGATAACATCCTCTCTAATCCAGTTAGCGGGACGGAGACTAACTGAGGGCATGATGTTATAGATTTTCCTGCCTGTATCACCATTCTTCCATGAGGGTTGCCACCCCTCAAGCATGCTCTTCCGGAATGTACAGGGTATCCGATAATTATTGGACTCATTACAAAAGTTCCCAAAAAATAAATAGGAATATTAGCGGTGTCCCGAAGTTTTCGCATTACTTACACGACACCTAAAGTTTTGTTTAACAATATTGGTTATTCCCATAAATCCGATATGATGGAGTTAGGTGTGGTCTGATGTCTATTTCATGAGGAAAACTCAATCGTGCCATCCGAACTCCAGAATTTGGCCACTTGGATTTTTCAAGTGGAATCTTTTGAAAATTTGCATGTATCAGATCCCTTAGGCTAATATGCAGGAACTGAACCACCGTATCACAGCTGCTATTCATTCGACAGCTCCTCAAATGCTTGCAAAACTTAGGCGTGAAATCGGGTATAGCTTGAACCTACAACTCGTAATCAAGGGATCTGACATCGATATTTATTAATACTTTTAGTTCTATAATAAGTTAGTAAAGATATTTTGTTTCCATATGCTCTAGTTCTTGTTTTATATAATTTTGTCATGTGCCTAATAATTCTCGGCCTGTATACTTATGTGAACCGTAGGACTTAGCACATCGCAAAAGGCAAGGGAATAACTATAAATGGAAACCAGGGCCAGCCTTTAGCCGATTGGGCCATTTCTACCAATTGGACCTCGCGCTTAAGGGGCCCAGCCTCAGAATACAATACACTCTGGGCTGAGATCAGCTTCGAAATTAGGGTAGGGTAAGTCCGAGAAAACGTTTTTGGAAATATGTGTCTGAGAACGTGATTACTCAAAAACGCAAAGAGCTAGACGGCTGAAATTTGGTGTATAGTCCTAACACTAAAATTGAAAATTTCTTTTCTTGTCCGTGTGCATGTGGACACGAAAATTCAAAAACGTAAAAAGCTAGAATCATCAAATTTAGCATATTGCTTTCTCACCAAGAATCATAGATCTATATAAAATTTTAGACCAATTCCATCAAAGAATTGACTGCCTGTCTGTCTGATCGTGGATATATGAAAGCTGTAACTCAAAAACGCAACAATCTGGATAAATGAAATTTATATGTGGTATTGTAATCTGTATCAAATTTTGGATCTAATAGTAAGAAAAGGAAACGTCCAAAATCTACACTCTCCATCTTTTACTATATTACGAAAAAGTAAAACGCTCTATATCGTGGTAGTATACGAAAAGACGAGGGGAGCGCATTCAAGCTGGTTTTTTTCTTAGCTCTAAATCCTGAGTTTCTTTTTTAAAAAATGTAGACCAAAACTATTTCATTTTGGCCCCGCACTTTCTAAGACCGTCCCTGTTAGAAACAATATTTTAGAAACTATAACTTTGCCTATAAACTTTTAAGAATAAATTGAAGATGATTACTTTCTCGTATACGAAGTATACAAGGAGAAAGTATTATAATCGTCAAAAATTTCGAACTCGAGATTTTGACGAATCTGAGTCCAAAAATACAATTTCGGAATTATTTCTGTCTATGTGTCTGTCTGTGAACACGATAACTCGAAAACTATTAGAGCTACGGGAAGGAAATTTGGTATATGATCTTTGCACATAATTTGTAGGTTTCTTTCAAATGTTGGACAACATCCGCCTACGGGGAAGTCTGTCTGTCTGTCCAATTTCATGCAAACACTATAACTCGAAAACTTGAAAAGCTAAATGGATAAAATTTGGTACACAGTTTTATCATCATGAATGTAGGTCCTTATAAAATTGTGGGCCCAATTCGTCAAAGGGTTGCCTGTCCGTTGGTCCGTATAATAACATACTTTTGAACTTAATAACTTTTTAACAAAATTAGTAAGATAAATGAAATTTTTTATGCGGCCTTCTAATCTTAATTGTAGATTCGTGTCAAATTTTCCTGTCAATCGGTTTAAAGAAGGCATTCAAATTGCATATTCAATATTTCTAATCCGATTCTTCACGCGTATGTGTATTGATTTATCTAACGCAGCCCCGTCTTCTAGATCCGCCTTGTTTTATGTATTACGTACTTACGTTTGGCGCTTTTTCTTCGGTTTTTGTGTCCTTTTTCTCCCTTTTGGCGCATTCTGCTTCCACTTAGCGTATTTTATTTTCGTTTGGTTTGTTGTTTTTACGTCTTGCCACTGTCTCTGAGGGAGTATTCAGAACTCTCGTAGCGTTCTGACCTTCCCATAGGTCCATAATTTTTACGCGGTGGGGGCTTGGGGTATACAAGAATGTTGAGGAGAGACCACTCCCGCTGTTTTTTCATTTACCCTCAGTATAATGAGGTAATTTTGAAAAAGAAAATCACGATATTAGCACCGTAATTTAAACTGTAATTTTATTCTCTTTTTTCTATTTCCAGCAGCATTGTACGCTTCAAATGATAACATCCGAAAAAGAAAATTGGATATAAACTTATCCGTAATTCATATTATGTAACTGAATTGTTCATAAATTGAATTGAAATTTTCAGATGCTAAATACGATATAGGCTGATATCTTATCGAATATTTACAAGTGTTTATTGATATAAACTGTCTTCTAAAAACGGCTACCCTTTTTATCAGATAAATTTTGCAGATAATTTAAATAATCAGACAAACTGATTTTAAAGGATTGGGAGAAAATGACTTTGAGATTTAAACATTCAAGATAAAATAATTTTACCTTCAAATTTTAAACAATGTATAAAAACATTTTTTGAAGGTGGAACAGTTCTTAATTACCGCGAAATCTCAAATGTCTGTTCTATTTTTTTGTAATTTCATTGATTTCAGGAAAGTGAATGACCGTTTTTTCTATTAAAATTGCCAAATATTATCGATTTAATTATGTTCACAGTATTTATCACATTTTTTTTCGTAATCTCTTTTCTTTTGCTAGTAAAATTTTTGAGAATATTGTTGTCAGAGAAAAGAACTTACCTCTTATTTGTGTAATGAAAACTTAATTACTTAGTATCCATTATCTGACGATGATGATTAAATTTATGAGCCGAAATGCACAGAACGAGGAGAGTAAGACTTACTTTTGGCGCATGATAACTGCAATTCTCATGCACAGAAGCATAAATTAGATTATTCCTTAACAGTAGTGCCGATTCTGTGCCACGAAATGAATAAAATTTAATTCCTTTTAAGGATCTAATCTGTGTCTTTTCTAATTACTCACTAAATAACTTTATTACCCTTTCAGATTGTGTCTTCTCATGAGTGATGGGTAGGGTTATTAGTTATTATAAAAAAGTAATCATTAACTCTTTCGGAGTTTTAAAAAAAACACACATCTACTTTTTTAGCGATTTGAAAAGTAGGAATTGCACTTTCCTGTGTTTTCCTCAAAATCCCGCTTTCAAAACATTTGAGATTTACTCCAGGAAGTAATCTGTAGATTAGATGTCTTTATAAGAAATAAACTTAGTATCTAGACATTGGCGACATAGACGCCAAAATTGGCGTCTTTTTCTCTGTGGCTAAATTGCTAAAGACATCAAATACTTATATATGGAAATCCTGTTTTAATTCCTTTTTAAAATACCTGAAAAAACTTCGAAGTCTTTGTATGGAAAACAAAGAAAGTGGAAGGATTTATATAAATCCCGCCAATTGCGATCAAGTTGGATCTTCTGTGCTAATCAAAGTTAAGAATTCTTCTTCTGCTTTCAATGTGGGACTGTCAAAGAATCGGACATTTATTATGGATTGTCCTTTCAGAAACTGTTAAAAATTTATATTTATTATTGCCATATTTGTTCCTTTTTATTTTCTCGTATACGAAGTATGCAAAGAGAAAGTATTGTAATCGTCTAAGAATTCGAATTCGATATTTTCATGAATCTCCACGTTTTAGGAACACAATTTCCGAATTTTGTCTGTCTGTGCACGATAATTAGAAAACTATCAAGAGTAGAGGGATGAAATTTGGTACGTGATCTGTACTGATAATTTGTAGGTTCTTATCAAATTTTGGACAGTACAAGGGAATTTTCTCTGTTTGTCTGTCTGTCCATGTTCATGTGAACACGATAACTCAAAAACTTAAATAGCTAGATGAATAAAATTTAGTACACAGTTTTATCATTAGTAATGTAGATTCGCATCAAATTTTGAACCAAATCTGTCGAAGGTTTAACTGTCTGTTGGTCTGTATAATCGCATACTTGTGAAAATCATACGTAACTCCTAAATCCTAGGACTCAGATGAATAAAAATTGATATGTGGTCTTCTTATCTTAATTGTTGATCTTTGTCTTTAAGTATACATCTGTAGAAAGGCGTTCAAATTGCATATTCGGTTTCATCATCATTCTAAGACTCAAAAAACGACGATCGCATTTTCCCCCACCTGTTTCAGTGAATCGTGAATTTTACTGCTGTTCTGTGTATTTTTCCCCAACCTTGTTATCTCGGATACGAAAAAGGTTTGGGGAGCCCACGCTCGCTGGTTTATGTAATTTATTGTATTTTTTTTTAAAGTTGACTACGGTTGTTGGATTGCCTGCGCGGCATCGTGTGGGTGTGGATAGCATCAGTCGACACCTACCTATTCAACCTCTAAAGGACCGCCATGGTCTTAGGAATGGAGGTACGACGTAGTGTCTTTGTCTATGTATAAGAAATTAAATTTGGGAGAACATTACAAAGAGTCAATAACGCTCAGACTGGCGCTCGTTAATGTTTCTTTCTAGGAAAACTAGGATCATTTGAGGCAGCAATCCTCATAAAAATCAATTAATCAAAAACTAAAACCAATTCTACACATTGGTACCCCAAATGATGATTTTCAACCCGATTTGGATCCAGGAACATATAAAGTACGTCTTGTCTGTGATTTTTTCTCGTCATTCAACAAATTAAGAACGCTGGCATGATAAAAATAAATGCTTTACACTAATTATTTTTGCTGAGATTCTACATGCTATAGAGAAATACATCGAAATGTTACGTTCTGACAACCTGAATTAAAAAACACTCTCTTATATGCATATTTATACAACATGAAACATGTATAAAACAAAGGGATAACATAAAAACATCATGCATAAAAATATAGATAAGTAGAAACAGAAAATAAAATCAAAAGCACGGTAGTTTCAATTTGTAAAAAAATACTCAGAAACTAGTGTGCACATATTATCAATGTGAAGTCTCAAAATTGTCCAGTGATTTGAAAATGGTGCTTAATACGAGAGCTCCACCGTGTCTTATTTTTTCATCCTCACTTCTCTCTCTCACTATATTAAGTGTTTTCTTAAATATATTTGCATAAACTTTGCATAAATCGAATAGACTTTATCTTAATGCGTGTGATTAAAGTTATTTTTAGCGATCGTTTTTGTTGTTAAATTCCCTCACAGTATTTGAATACGTGCTTCCAATTAAACAAAAACTTGAAGCACCCTCAAAGCCATAATCTAAGCACTTTTAAGCGCTTATACGACGTTGTTAAGTTATATAGATGTAATCAATCCCATTTTCTCCTTTGTCATACATCATGATAGGCTCAAGATTAAAAAATCTTTCGTCTAACTACTTCATCCTACTACTTTGATGTTATATACTGGAAATTGCATTGATGTTATCAGAAATAAAGGTATTATGGCAAGTATATCGGGATATATAATGTTACGTAAAATATGGTTTATCATTCTTTTCGAAATCAAATATCAATCAAGAAATGACAATGTATAGAGTTATTTATAAAGCATTATATCGGCACAATTTTTGGCTGACATCAAAATTCAAAATATCACGAAAAAAATGTGCTCAAATGAACAGAACTACTCATAAAATAGTTTATCTGTATGAATTATCATTATTGTCGTCTTTGAAGATACCACTACAAGCATCTATCGAATGTGCAGATTTATACATAGGATATCATTTGAAAACTATCACGATATTAAATTGTGATAAGTTTATCGTGGTATCGAAAGTCAAGATGCCATGACACAATCGGTCGTATTACTTAAAAATAATGAATAGAATAATGCAGAAATAAAAAAAAATATTGATATATAGTGATAAAGAATTAATACTAAAACTTAATCAGCTGCTATCAGATAAAAAAAATTAAAGGAAAAAAAAATAAAGATCAATGTAATGTTAACGTGCAAATAAGAAATTAAGAACTGATACTGGAATTGCTGGCTTATATTCTTAAATAACACAAGCTCATCAGTATTTTTATTGTAATAAAGCAGTTGGGAGAGATTGAAAAATCATGTTATCTAAGTCAATCTTAACAAATTTGAGAGACCTGGGCTATTAGAACCATGACTAGGGATCTGAGCGCTTATGTTCTTTAATATAGAACTCTACAATGCGATTAAAGATCTTAATTTGATGTACTGCCAAGATATTAGGTATGAACGTGTAGCCAACTACTTTATCACTGCTCTCTCTCTCTCTCTCTGGGATCACGTAGTGCTCTCGAAAGAATATATATGTTACCGTTAAAGTGTATAATGCAGTTATTTCATAGAATACCTAGTTATTCCATGAAATAACTGATCGTGTCCGTTAAAGTGTGTAATATGTTATTAATTTGGCACTTTAACTAGTTATTCTATGAAATATCTAGGTATTCTATAAATTAACTAATGAGAGACAGTTAAAGTGTAAAATAAACAATTTATCTAAAATGAAATTAAACTAATGATAGACAATTAAAATGAAAAAGAAGCAATTTATCTAATTTATGCAGCGTATAAATGGTATTTATGGAAACGTACAATAAAATCATTTGTTAGAACAAGGATTACTAAAATGACACTTGGAATTACAAAGAACATTATTTCTAAAACAAAAACATTTTTTGTTGACACACTGGGTTTTACACGAACATTTTTTAAATCCCTGACCAGTACCTAAACTTTGAGCTGTAGCAACCGACCGGAGCGATATTTCTACATCCGGTACTTCTTCGATTTTAATTCGTGCGAGATATATGATATAGATTATTTTACACTTTAACGGGCTGCAGATCGTTATTCTATGAAATAACTAGTTAAACCATGAAATACAAGAGAGTTTTACACTTTAACGGACACGATCAGTTATTTCATGGAATAACTAGGTATTCTATGAAATAACGGATTTCATACTTTAACGGTAA
>BGPR01051912.1:0-10720 GCA_013235015.1 Araneus ventricosus
GAAGGGTTCAGAGAGAGACCAGAATATCTCGACTATATTTCACGTTCTGAGAGATACTACAACCCATACTTTATTGTTCGTATCTTTATGAAATCCCTCTAATCACCCTAGTGGAAAGTATCATCAATTAATAAAGTGCCCTTTGTGTGGAATCTTTTACCAGGGATCGAAAAAAATGTCGGGGTTGATGAATTTGAAGCACTTAGGAGCCTTGAAAAATTGACTGCATGGCACTTCTTTTATTACAGAAGCACAGCAAAAGTCACAACTGGAGAGCGGGGAATGGTAGAGGTTGGATAAAAATTCCACGCTTTAAAACTAATAAATGGGTCCCTTTTTCCCCGCCTCATGGGTTTTATTACGTGGCAGAACGGAAGGAACTTATCTCATTCAGAAGGAAATCCAATCGACTTCCCTGCTATTTGTGACATTAATCCTTTCGACAGGAGGTGTCATTCGCCCCCTCCATGGTATTTGTAGTGTGTTTTTACGATAGATCCTTGTGTTGAGTTTCCGTTATAAAGTGTTGTCTCTTGTACTTTTATGTGTTGTTGGCGGCAAGCACCGGAGCTCAAATCATTCTGACTTGTTTTAAGACTCGCCTTCCAGTGTATCCGCCAATGAAATCCTCCCAAATAACGACGAATTTTTATTTGTCGAGAGATACCAGTTTCCTTTTTTTTTCTGTCTCTCTGTGTGTGAAGAGTTTTTGTTATCTAGGTTTGTGAAACATTGTTAACACTGGCTTTAGTATTGCATGCAGTATATTCGACTTTCGAAGTAATTATTAGTTTTTGAAAAAGAGTATTGAAAAAGACAAGGCATAATCGATGAATATGAAAGAACATAAACCAACTTGTTTCAAATTGCAAGCAAATTCTTTCGGTTTTTATCGTTTGTAAAAGAAAGTTTATTTTATTTTGGCGTGATTTCACTGGAACAACGATTAATGTAAAGAAAGATAACATAACTGTGTGCCAAATAATTAAATTTAGTTATCGGCTTCTGTTAATTTGCGGAAAATCTTGAATATATTAGTTTATAGTTGACTTTAACACACACAATTTGTTTTCGGCGTAAACTAATTGTAATTTATTAATGCTAACATGTTTTATCACGGGTTTAGTACATATATATTTTTTGTATATGTTTTCAAGGTTTTGTATATGTATTTTATTATATGTATTTGATAGTATATGTAAAGGTTTAGTACTGAAATTTTCCAATTATTTTACAATTAGAATAAAATCATTTTCAACGATTTTCTCAAAAATCAATACTGCATTCGTTTTGTTTTGTTGTGATTTAGAAACATATTTACACTAAGTTGGCACAATATATTTGGAATAAAAGAATGATTAAAAATTTGTAATATATCCGCATGAAGCATGAGTTCCATATTTAAAAAAAAACAGATGCATAAGACAATGAGTTATGACTTAATTTAGATTATAGCTTTAATTTCAAAAGACGTGGAATGCACAATTTCGGAAGCATTCCTTCAAAAAATGAATGAAACAAATGAATAATGGATATGATTTTAAAAAGACACGTATATCTTTTCAAAATTCATAATTAGTTGTTTCTGACTGCTATGTTTACAGATTTTAAAGTGAAATTAAGAGAAGTTATAATCATGCTAATTTGTTATCAAAATAATATAATTGAATATTATCTTTTCCTGTATTTTTTAAAAACAAGTATTTTTCTTTTTCTTATTTAAATAAATGTTTTTTATAAAGTCAGCAGGCATCTAACGATCTATTCAAAATCAAAGAATTTTAATTAAAATATTGTATCTCCCTAAGCATGCTGACAAATCAGAGAGCTGTTTATCAACGAGAACAACCAATTAAAATTCAATTTTTAATCGTATGAGAAAATAGAAAACTAGCAGAACAATCTTTAAATCTGCTGAAAATAGATACAAAACTGTAAGCAGCATATACGTTTGAGAAAAACACTATTATTTGTTTCCAGATGCAAAGCCTTGTAAATAATAGAAAATTTTAGAAATCTGCTCCAAATTTAAAAGGTTTCATATCGCAATGAAAAGACTCTTAGCTCTATTGTACACGCAAAAGTGTAATGAATATTAATTCGGAATGAACGATAAAAATGTATCTGTTGTATCTGTGTAAATGTAACTATTACAAAGAGAATGGCAAACACATGTGTCAATACAAACAAATTAAATCGTCCTCTTAATAAAGTAGAATAATTGTAAGGAAGGGGGAACAAAGGAAACAAAATGTTTTAAAATAAAAATAGAAAAATATTTGCATATGCATTATGCATAACGTCCGGGTTTAAAAGTGAAATACATACTTTTACGGGAAACTTATTTGTTTCTTACCTGTTTTTAGAATATATTTGTAATTTCAAAATTATTCATAAGGGATTTTGAAGTACTTAATAAAAAAGTATAAAGCGAAATAGTTATCTGAAGCTTTTTCATAAAGTAGCTATCGACATTCCTCAGCCAACAATATTATCGGATATTAGATATTATCCTCCAGGCGTAAAGCATTATCCCTTTGAAGTGATATTTTTATCTGGTAGTTGTATAATAAAAATAACTTTGGGGTTAAAATTAATTTAAGAACAAAAATTCATTTATCTTATTGAAAGACATTAAATTTTTGATAATTAATTAATAATTAATTACCAATTCAAAACACTTCGTTTTAGTGTGAGATAAGAAATTGGTACATCTAGACTTTTGTTCCAACGAAAAATTTGGCGAGAACTTGCGCGAAACCTTAAATATTGTTCTATTTGGGGGGAAATAGCTTCCAGCTTCAAATTCATACGTATTTAGATGAAATAAGCTTTGCTGTGAAAACCTAGAAAAACTGTTTCTAGAAACTTTTAGTTGAGAATACTTTTACGAACATGGAAAGTCGCTTCCCAGCAATGTTAGTCTTATGGTTGGGAAGAGAGTTTTACAAAGTTAAGCATGGAGTGACGGGCAGTGGCTGTTCCGGGATCATTGACCTTGGCGAAAATTTTGGCGACTTGGCTACAAATTTGGCGACCTTGGCGTCAAATAGATGATTCCAGAAAATGCAAACCTTTTCTCGATATCTCTATTAGGAAAGGGAATACGCTTGAATAGACGAGAAAACTCCATGTGACGTCACGGCCTGTTGGAGAGAGTATATAAGGACCGCGTTAGGATCAGAGGGGGTAGTGTTTTATCCACTGGAACGAATAGAGTTTCGTGTGCAGTGCGAGCTAGGAAGTTGGTGAGCTGAGCGCTCTTGAAAGTGTTGTTATTGTCGTTATTGGTTATATGCAGACTGTTTGTGTTGCTAAATATCAAAGTGCTGAACTGTTATTATTCTAAGAATTGTTGTCTGTTTACGTTTCTAATCTGTGCAAGAACTATTGTTTCCTGTACTTGTGCTACGTGTTTTCCTGCAAATTTGTGAATAAACCTTCATTCTCCATTATCCTGCGTGTTGGACTGTTTACACCATACACCCACAGAAAGACTTTTGTAACAATACGTTATCTAGAGGCATGAATTATTAGATTGTGAAAATATGTTTAAAAATTAATTTATAGCGTTCTATCCACTTCTTAAACCCAAGACCGTGGGAAGAATACCTATCACGAAATTCATCTATTTTTAAATATCGATGGATGGTTATTTTACCAGGTTATGATAAGAGCTGATATCCCTTATAATATAACGGAAATCACAAAATATTAACAAACAGTTTGATCATATTATATTAAGGTATTTACAATCAAATTAATTATCAATATATTTTTATTATTAGTATTTTGAGATAATAATGAGCTAATAATCAGATAATAATGAACAACATTTAACGTCGAAAAGACAGTTTAACTCCTAATCAAATAATTCTATGAAAGAAAAAATGTAATATTTTCAGTTTCATACCTCGATCCAGTTCCATCTTTCCAGAAAGTACTTTCAACAATAAAATTTAAACATAAACTTATTCGAATAACAAACATCTTGCGTTCTTAGCCTTCAGCTTAGTTTTCTGTTATAAAAAATATCAGATTCATATATAATCAGGCTACGATGGGGCGAAAAAACTTATCGTCGAAAAAGTATGATGGAGAAGGTAAAGAAAAAGTGGAATGAATCAATATCTGATCTCCCATCGGGTAACGAAGGTCATATCTGATTATCTGTGCAGGCCCAGCATATGGAGTGGGATAATGGGGAATCAACACCATGCCATTGCGGCTTACAAAAAAGAAATTCAGGAAGACATTGCAACAGAATATCCGGTGAAAGAAAGAAGAATATTTCTCATCTGCGATGCTTTGTTTCTCTTTTTTTGTCTGTTATTGTTCAGTTAGAGACGTTAGTGAAGCAAGAGCAAGCAAAGCTGCTGCGGTATTAGGAATCCTAATTCTGGGTATAAAGAAAAAATGCTCGTAAGCTCTGGGAATGGATGTGAGATTTGCTTTTCATATTTTCTCTCACCTCGGTTATCACTTCCACAGAAAAGTCCGCGATATTTGCCGTTTAGATATTTCTGTGACTCAGTATGAATTAACATTTACTATGAATAAATAATTTTTTTCCTTAGTGAGACGACGAAGATAATGAAAAATGGGTTTTTCGCATTGTCTTTCGTGTTTGCAGGGTTTTAACAATTTGATTAATGGTCCTGAAATGAAAGAGGAAAATGAAGGTTTTATGGTCTTCTTTACAACATATGTAAGCTGCTAGTACGTTAAAAGATTTATAACCAGTTAACAGCAACGTGGATTAAAGGTCAGACACATTATGTACTTTCTAGAGGCTCTGAAGTGAAAGGGGTACCAAACCGGAGAAAATGTTAAATATTCTTTAATTTTAAGAATTTTTAATACGACTGAATTAATTCTGTCCTGTTCTGTCCTCTACTATAATATCAATATAAAAATTTCTACATTTGATTTCGAATTCCTTGGAATATATCTCTCAGTTGCTATGAATAAATACTACTGGAATTTGACGCCTCTTTCCACCATTTGGTTAAGAGCAATGTGTATTAAATTATGGTAGTATTATGTATTTGCTAGAGCCTCTAAGGTGAAAGGGGCAAACGAGGGAAATGTTATGAAATTTTTAGTGCATATAAAACCTTTCTGTCCTCTACTATAATATAAGTATAAAAATTCCTACTTTTGATTTATAATTTCTGCCTTTATCTCTCATTTCTATGAGTAAATACTACTGGATTTTGAAGCTTCTTTTCCACCATTTGGTTAAGGAAATGTTTATTAAAAGATGATAGAACTATGTATTTGCTAGAGCCTCTGAGTGAAAATGGCCAAACTCGAGAAAATGTAAATATTTCTTGTTTTTAGAATTTTATACTGATGAGTCGATTCTATCCTGTTCTTGTCCTCACTATAATATAAGTATAAATATTCCTACTTTTGAATTAAAATATCTTGGCCTTTATCTTCCTCATTTGCTATGAATAAATACTACTGGAATTTGACGCCTCTTTCCACCATTTGGTTAAGGGAAATGTATATTAAAAGATGGAAGCACTATGTATTTGCTAGAGCCTCTGAGGTGAAATGGCCCCAAACCGGAGAAAACGTTAAATATTCTTTGCTTTTAGGAATTGTTAATACTTATGAATCGATTCTGTCCTGTTTTGTCCTCTTCTATAATATAAGTATAAAAATTCCTACTCTTGATTTAGAATTTTTTGGCCTATATCTCTCATTTTCTATGAATAAATACTACTGGATTTTGACGCCTCTTTCCACCATTTGGTTAAGAGCAATGTGTATTAAAGGATGGCAGCATTATGTATTTGCTAGAGCCTCTGAGGTGAAAGGGTCCCAAACAGGAGGGAACGTTTTTATAAATTTTTAGTTCATATAAAACGTTTCTGTCCTCTACTATAATATAAGTATAAAAATTCCTACTTTTGTTTTAGAATTTCTTGGCCTATATCTCTCAATACCTATGAATAAATACAACGGGATTTTGAAGCCTCTTTCCACCATTTTGTCAACAACAACGTGGATTATAGGATAGACGCAATGTGTATTTGCTAGAGCCTCTGAGGTAAAAGGGGCTCTAAACAGGAGAAAACATCATGTACTCTTTTCTTTTATGAATTTTTAGTTCGTATAAAACATTTCTGTCCCCTACTATAATATCAATATGAAAATTCCTTATTTTGATTTCGAATATCTTGACCTATATCTCTCATTTTCTATGAATAAATACTACATAATTTTTATGCCTCTGGCTACCATTTGCTTTGATCTATCTTGGCTAGTAGTCGTTTCAAATTTAGTTTTATGGACCATTCCCTGATTACTCATGCTACGTCCTTAACCACTAAACTGATTTAACAAATATCGAATTATGAAAGTTTTATATTTATTCATAGAAATTGAGAATTGTATAGAATAGAAATTGTAATTCGAAGAAAAGTTATATGTACTCCATAAATACATCACATATTAATATCTACACTCTTAGGTTAATGAAAACGGCAATATATTCTTTAAAAATGAAGGTACATGTGGTTATATGGGAGAGAAAATCTAAAATATACGAAAATATAACACATTCCCAGATAGAGGATAGATATAGATAGATTATGCTACACCTAATTACATATAAGAGGAAATTTAAAATATAATGGCTAAAGAGACCGACAAATCATCATCCGTATCATTCAGTTATTTAAAAAATAATATTGATAAACTTTCGACTTATTTTTAGAGGATATATTTATAATAGAAAATAATCTCTTAAATGAGTAGATTTAGAAATGTACTGCGTAATTATTGCATATAATATGCATATGCAAATATCGTAAAGGATTATAGTATATAACAATTATGAAAAAACGAATTCTGTGAAACATCATTAATTTTTTTACGAAAAAAATTGCAGCAACGTATCGACATTCAGATCGGCGCAACGAAACAAAATGCTGGTTTTTAAATAAATTTCTCGCATGAAACAGAATTCCTAAGAGATATCAAGAAGTTTTATTCGGTATTTGTTTCGAAATTAGAAGATGCAATGATGTCAAGATTATTTTATTAAGCATTTAATTCTAATTTTAGTAGATAAAACAACTAATTCGACTTCCACGGAAACTAAAAATTAAAACGTATTTGTTAAAAACTACTCATATTTTAATCCCAGAGTTTCGTAAATATCCTTCAGATCACTCATATATATGCGAGGTAATATTGTTTTAAAAAGAAACCTTGGTATGTTACAAACATGAATATAAATTTGCATTTTATGAATATTCGCAATATAAATCTCTCATTTGATAAGTATAGGGAAAATACATGGTTCATGAATATTTAGCACAAAATGATTAATTTAACAAATATAAAAGGAGGAATGAGAATCAAACTGAAACTACTTTATCAAAGTATTCTGATGCATTAACTTGTGAAAAAAATGGTTATAACTTTAATTCATTTACCTTCTTAAAAATGATTGAAAAGGAAACAATTTAAGTTAGAAACGAAATAAAAACTTTTATTCCTCTATGCATGAATTTTCATTTTTTAAAAGTGAGATTTTCACTCTAAATTTGTACTTTAGATATAGAATATCTTAAGTCCAATCATGCTGATTCTGATGATTTCATCGTATTTACACTATCCCGACAGCATTTTCATATGGGTAAAGTTTCGCAGCAGTAGACAGACAAAAAAAATAATAGCTTTCAAAAACCAAACTCTGGATTTTCTTTTGCTTCTAATGTGAAATGATAAAATTGTCATTTACGATAATTTATTACAGACGTAACCTTTTGATTAGCCGCTAAAATCTTTCGTTAAATGTTTTAAAATTTTCACTGGATTTTATTGACAAACAAATTTCAATTCTTATAAAATATGAAATTTGACTTAGCGTTTCAGTAAATTCCCACACTAGAGAACAAAATATTGTTTCTGACGATTTTTTCTTTACTTAAATGCTTGAGAGATATTGCTTTACACTTTCTGTGTTTCTCTTAACCAAGTTAATTGTGAGATATGCAGAATGATTTAAAAACTCTTAAAGAAAAATAAACAGTAACTACCAAAACGGGGAAAAATTAAATACACTCTTAAATCTTCCTTTGACTAAATCTATTACATCCTTTTCTGAGAGATATTAGACATTTCTGCTATTTAGAATTTAATGGGAGAAATCCTCTATATTGTTTCTTTATCAAACAAACCACAAATTGGATTATCGGAATTATCTTATATTTCCCACAACCAAATTTGTTACATTATTATCTGGAAAATATTCTTATTGGCATTTTATAGACTGTACTTATGGATGCTTTTACAGGGAAAAAATATATCATTCATTATCCGGCTTTGTATTTTATGAAAAAAAGGACGGAAATCTCAATACGGAATTTAATACATGCAACATGACACTTTTGTCAGATAAAAAATAAATCGCATAAAATTTTCATTTTGCCTAGGATTTACTAGAAAATCAATGGATGCTTGCAATGAAGGGAAGTATATTCTTTAACCAATTTTAAATTTCGGAGAAAAACATTGAGAAGCTTGTCTCAATATTCGATTAAAAAAACCAAGAAAGAATGACTAAAATAACTAATATTTTCCACAATTAAATCTTCTATACTCCATTTTAAATATATATATTATTTAACACATTTCTAAAATTTAAACATGTCTTGGTATTATAAAAAATCATAAAGAAATTTAAATAATTTTATTATACGAAATTATTAAATTTAATGTGCTACATTACCAAATCTATTGCTTTGCTTTTCAAAGATGCATTTTTCTCTTTAACCAGCTTTGTATTTCTTACAAAATTCTTATGGATATTCCAATATTCTGTTAAACGCACCATCATCCTAAGGCCAAACTAATATATCTCACCAGAAAATCTGCTACATGCCTTTCTGAGAAACTTCCTATTCTTTAGCTAGCATGGTATTCACTGGAACAAAAAACAACTTCCATTTCTTTTCTTTTTTCTCGTTACCCTAGAACACAGCTCTAACAGATAAGACTAGACGAAGTAACAGAAAAATTAATAATGACCCATTTGCCTTGACTTTTTGACATGGGTTTCACATTGTCTAATACGGTAGCTCAGGAATGGGAAGGAATAGCATGATCGATCCATCCATTAAACGTCGCCGGTGCTTTGTCTCTAGTTTCTGGCCTATTATCTCCTCTCATTCTGTGAACGCCTGGTTTTCCCAACCCTCGGTCCACTCCTCCATCTTCCTGACGTTCATAAAGGATTTGATTGGAACGATCCGCAACCTGTGTTTTCATTGGTGCCCCTGCTCCTTTCAAATCTTTCCCATTCAGCTTACACAACCTATGGGATACAGGTCTTGCTGTCACGCTGCCTGTGCCTAAGGTTCTCGACGCGGATTCCACGAGCCTTGTCCTTACCCTGACTTACGGGTTGTACAGGCTTAACTTTCATGAGTCACGTAGCTGGTACGATTGGCAGTTAACTAAATAGAGGCTTCAGTCACTAATGAGAATCTGATATCATGGCCTCTCTTTCACGTAAAAAAAGTTGATATTGTTTTAAATAATTAATCACTCTTTGAAGGCAACCACTATTCCTATCATGTGAATATTTGAGATGGGATTGTTTAAAGAAAAGATGAATGCTTTGTGTGAGTTTAGACTGTTCGCTGTGTTAGTTATTTTGATTTTCATCAACAATTTGATGTAATAAGCAATGTGTAAAGCTATCTCTATTCTTGTTTAAATATAATATTTAGAGAAATTATATTTTGAAATATACGTTGATTTCTTAAAGACTTTGATGTACTATACTCCACTTTTAACTACAAAACTATTAAGTGGAAAATAAAAACAAATCTGCAAATATATTGCATTTTACAACCATCATGAATATTACCTTTTCCTGGTTTTATTACGGATATGCTGCCTGTATAAAATGAATAAAGAAAACATGAACATTTCACTTTGATAATTTGTTTCGAAAATGTCTAAAATATTCACTATAATTTAAACTAATAGCGTTTATATATGTATTTTATGTATATATTTTGAAAATAGAAATAATTGTTCATTCAACAGTTGCCATGACAATTAAATTTTTACGATTTTCTCATTTTCATTCACCAATAGGAAAACAGTGCTTCTGTATATAGGAAAAATTGAGACTCTCACAAATTTCCGTGATGTAATTATTTACAAAGTGCATTTTAATTTTAATTACAAATGAAATGAAAAACATTCCTGAAATACTCTCTTCAATATTTATATAAATCGAATTTATTTCATTTAACGCCTTGAAATTTTCATACAGTCCACTTAATGAAAATTATATATACGATACCTTTAAATTATGCTACTAAGTAAACTAATAATAATAATTAGCGCACTCATATTTAAATGGATGTAAATAAAAGACACAACAATTACATCATAATTGTGTTTCTGTTAAAGACTTTAAAGTTATGTGTTTGCACTGTATTCTTGCTGCTGCCAATGAATTAACTTCCGTTAACTAACGGTAAGTATATCTTGAGGAAATGAATTTTAGTTTTTAAATACTGACCAAAATATTCACAAAAGCTTTAACATGTAATTTTACAACTAAAATAAGTAAATTCAATTAGACTTAAAAATGTTCCTTTAAACGCATTTCTCTAAGAAACACTTTAAAGGTAATCATCAATGTTTCAGTAGCAATACGTAACTGAACGAAGCAAATTTG
>BGPR01051913.1:0-10720 GCA_013235015.1 Araneus ventricosus
TCCTTAAAGAAAATAAATGAGTAAGTATTTTTACTTTCTGGAATGCGGAGTTATAGAAAGAAAAGGTATTTTAATCATTTAAAAAAATCAACCTCGAGGATATGAGGAATTTTCACGTTTCAGATCTAAATGAGTTTCAAATCTAAATGAGTACAACCCAGTTTTTGAATTACAGTGAAACCTCTTCGAACGGCCACCCCTCGTAACGGCTAATTTTTCGTGGCACGGATTTTTCGGCCCACAGACCTAATGTTAAAATAACCCCTAGCAACGGCTACCCAACCCCTCTGAACGGCCGCCGGGTGGGTTCGCCTATCGCATTTCACAAACGCATCGGTTAGAGATTTACTTTTTAAACTGAAAATCGAACTTGAAAAAATGGTGGTTTCTGAGAAGAGTAGAAACTTAAAATAGTCGCAAATTGTATCCTTTTTTCAAAAAATGTAAAAAATTATTGAATAAAATAGTACTATTTTCTCTTTAGATAAATCTCAAACTTCATTTTAAATAAGAAATGTGTGTCAGACTTGTTTATATTATGTATTATAGCAATTATCTTGTAATTGTAACGAAACCCTTCAGAGCGGCCACCCCCTCTGAGTGGCCAAATTTTCTTGGAACGGAGGGGTGGCCGCTCAGAGAGATTTCACTGTATTTGTTTGTGAAAACGATAACTCAAAAACGGTTCGAGGGAGGGAAATGAAATTTGGTATTGGGTCCTATCCCCAAAAGTGTAGATTTCTATCAAATTTTTGGACAATATTCGTTCAAGGGAAGTATGTCTGTGTACATGTGAACGCGATAACTCAAAAACTTAGGTGTTCTGTGTTCGAATTACGTAAGATACTGTTCTTAGAAAAAAGAATTGTTGATGCTCTTATAATTTTATTGTTTTTATACTAGCTATATTCATTGCAAAGCTATTCGAGAATGGGTAAGGCCATTAAGATTATAATTCGATTTTCTTTTACGTTCACGAAGTTTTAAAATATGGAAAAAGTTCGGAGTTTGTCATTATTCAATGAATTATTTGAAACAGAAATTAAAAAATTCAAAGCTTGGATAACTGGTTTTTGAATTATTCTTGGTATGATAAAAGTCAGTTGATTAGAGGACAAAGTTTACCTTATGAATAAAAGTTTCAAATGATGTAAATATTAGAAAGTTCGTAATTTTAAGTATATTTTTCATTTTGTATGAAAAAAAGAATACTAGTGATTCCAAATTTTTTATAAAAGTGTGAAAAAAATCTACTATTTGATTAATCTTTCAACCTGCACTTTTTTTTGGGGGGGGGGGCCGGCGACGTTCTTAAAGAAGCCAAGGATTTTGGACGAAAACTGGTGCAAATGAACTATTTTCTTTATAATTTCTACATGAAATCAAGGAGAAATAATATACTCAGATGAATAATATAATTATTTTACTTTTATAATATATCTATTTTGATTGGTTATAGATAAACGAAACAGCAGAATTTTTACAGTTACTCAGATTCTTTCAATACTTTGTAGTATTATTCACTAAGATAAAGCTGTTTTGGACTGTCCTGCCATTCTCTCCGCTGATCGGCGCTGTGATCTTTTTAATCAAGCTTCGGAGCTTTTTCTTTCATTCTGTGCAAGTGAAATGATATGAATACGGTTAAGCAAATCAACTCTTTTCGAGATATTTGATAAGATACAATGATCTATTAACTCCAGAACTATCTTTGAGGCATTCAGATTATAATTAAAATACACCAATTTTTAAATATTTATATATATGGAGGCACATCTAAATCTGTCCGTTAAGGTTTTTTAGAAAAATTTCTTTTCATGATTGAATATTACCCAGTGATTCTACTACATTCAGTTAAAAATTATCCGAAAGCTGTTTGTTGCTCATCAAGCAGAATCTCATGAACTAGGAAGCTAGTTCATGAGTAATAAACTATTATTATAAAAGTTTTTCCAATTGTAGTACAATAGGTATTGTAAAATATCTTGGGCTAATAAGGATGGCTATGCGGTACGCGTAAGCTTACAGCGCCATCTGGCGGAGTTAGCGCAATTATCTAAAAAACGTTAAGAGATACCAGAATAAAACTGTAGAACATCAACTGTTTAATACGAAAAGAAACTTTTCACACATTTATTGTAAGAATGGAATATATAAAAAGCGGATTTTTTTTTATACATGCAAACCTAACACCTCCTAATGAAATTTTCTTCAAAAGGCACAATTGGAAAATCCTGGGCGAAACAGGCGTTCGCCTCAGAACTGACTCGTGGTGCAGTAAGAAGTTTAGTCCATAGAGAAGTCCACTTTTTCTCTGTGGTTTAGTCAACGTTCCGGGCTTTCGTGATATGGACAGATAAGACATGCTATGATGTAAATTATAATTTCATTTGTCATATAGAATCTTTTTAATATGTGGAAAATTATTTATTTCCAATGATTTATAAATTAATAAGCTTTTTCTATAAAATCATGTGGCATTATTTTGAGTATTTGGCATTTGTTATAACATCTTGTTATATAAGACCAAATAAAGATGTTTCATTTCTTATTAAGGTTGAAAAATTTCCGAAAATTATCAACTTCATAAATGAGTTTGTTTTAGAACTTACATTCTTTCAGTTAGTTTTAAAATTTTGTATCTTGAATAAGAGTGTATGTAAACTGATTTTTTTGTTCAAGTTTTTATAAAATTCTGAAAGAAAATAAAATATTAATTTCATCAAAAAATTTCATTTCCTGTGGAATTAAAAAAATTATTTAATATGAAAGAACTTTATTTGAAAAAGACTGAATGTAATTTAATATTTTGAAAGTCCTTTATGATACTTGAATTATACATAATGTTTTAAATTATTGCTACACTTCAAACAGTGGCGGACCGGGTCTGAAAATAGTGGTTGCCATGAATAAAGGGGACGCTGTTACATCTAGTATGCCATCTTACATATTTTTTTTAATTTTATTTTTTACAAACATAATAAATTAAAATTAATAAGTTATTAAAATCTATTCCTAATCTAAAAGTCTGTTATATATATATATATATATATATATTAGCAGTGGCGGACTGGCGAGGTTGCCAGCTTGCCCGATGGCAAGTGGGCCCCTTAAACAGAAGACAATTTGGGCCCCCAAGAAGTGTGGGAGAGAAAAAAAGAACTCTTTCTCTATAGTAAGCTTTTCTAAAGCACATAAATAAAATAGCCCTGTACCCAAGGTCCATGTTTCAGCGTTCCACACCCGTCGATCGTCGTCGGGATTTACGGCCATCGTAATTCGACCAGCCGAACAGCGGGTGGTTGAATATCGACCCAAGATTGCATACGCAATTACAACTGCCCGTAGGGACTGTACTGATTCTGAGGTCTCTGTCCACTTCCTTTGAAATTCCGATCATTTACAGATGTTTCTCTATAATGTTGCAACCATCCCACAAACCCTCGAGGCATTGGAATAGGGTATTTCTTCTGTGCAAAGTCGAGCCGCAATGCTCATTAGGAATTTTTTGTTGGTTTCGGAAGCCCGGAGAGACGGTAGGAATTGCATCCCTTTGTGCAGAAAGGGTGCGGTTCTTGTGAGAGATGGCTATGAGAGGTGCTTTTTTCTTTCTTTTTTTGTAGTTTCATTTTACTGTCATAAATCTGACAAGGGAACTCGCCTGTAGCAAAAGATTTTCTTGGCGATCTGTGACTGGGGGGGGGGGAGAAATTGTGCCCATTGAAGGCACCAAATGACATCTTTGATAGACGACACTCACGCTTTTCTTTGTGCGTTTGGGGGTAGTTTGCGTTTAGAAGTGTAAAGGGGTCTCAGTCTTATTGGTCTGTCTTTCATGGAAAAAACACTCATGGTTTTACACACTAGCCGCATTCGGCTATCAACCGACTAGTTCATCTTATTAATTGTCTTAATTTGATTATCTTAACAAACTTCAAATTCGCCAACTTATTTAATTTTTGTTAAGTTGAAAGAATTAATTGCTACAAAAGACCGAGAAAGAAATTAGTTATGCAAAGAAAAAAAGAAGAAGAAAAATAGTAGATAGGAAATGTATTAACATTTGAGATAAATTTTGATACAGTATATTTTTGTGTCTAATGAAACCAATGATATAAGTCTTTACATTCAACTGTTAAAAAAGTCTAAAAAACACGAAATTCAATGAAGATTATTTTCCTTAAATTTTGCATAATTATAATCTACAATTATTGCGCATTATTAAGCTTATTATAAAGTGAAAATTTATCCTAATCATAATAAATAAATAAGTTACATAATCTCCAGGAAGATTATCTTGCCTTAAGTGGAAAGATGAGCTTAAGGTCTTTGCTAAAAAGTAAATTTATCAAAATAACAGAAAATCTATCAGAAACTAAATTTATTTGAAGTAGCGAAAAATAAAGAAAGACTGGACTTGAAGGGAAAAAAAAAACTGGCGAAACAATGAAAATGGACTGCATTTTAATACAACAAAGAAGTTTTTTACATTATAAGAATGTATTTTGTTCGAATGGTTTTGCTCGATCTTTATGAAATTTGGCACACATGCTCTTCAAAACAAGATGAAAATAATTGTCAACTTTTTAAAGTAAAAAAGTAAAGTTTAGTTACTTAAAAATTAAGCAAGATTTTGGCGTTTTTTCGCAATATTTTCAAAAAATACTATCTAACAAAATGATTATTAATTATTTATAATTCAAAAATATCTTTTTAATGATACCAGTTTAATTACAAATTACTGAAACATTACCAGTACAAATTACTAAACTCTAAATCATCCAAAGAAGTTTGTTTTAAAGGTTCCTGCCTCTTTCAATAAATGCCTTACTAAAGGGCAGCATTTCTCTTTCATACTTTGTCGCTAAAAGCGTATACGAAATATTTAACTTACGGAATTTAAAATCAAATATTTTAAACGTAGAAATGATCTTATTTTTTAAAATTAAGGGGTGTTAAAAGGGATTTATTTTAAAGACGCGGAAAAATTAAATATATAATAAAAAATAAATATATAATTATTAAATATTATAGATTTAAATTAATGTAATTAAATATTAAAAATTATATAAAAGAGGCAAAACATAATAGAAAAACAATAAAATAAAATAAACATTCATATCAAATTCGAAAGGATATGAAGAAAACGAATTGAAAGTATATCTGAGTAAAGATAAAAATGCGAATAGTAACAGATGGAAAAATATATATAAATATATCACATACACAATGATGCGCTAAAAGCTGCAATTTCAAAAGCGCTGTGGTAGATAGAGTAGAGAATTTACGGATCTTTTTCCAATCA
This sequence comes from Araneus ventricosus, assembly GCA_013235015.1. Lineage (NCBI taxonomy): Eukaryota > Metazoa > Arthropoda > Arachnida > Araneae > Araneidae > Araneus > Araneus ventricosus. Next base: position 5,306 of record BGPR01051913.1, read on the forward strand.
AAAATATTGAAGTTAACAAATGCTTTAAATATGATACAAATATCGGTAGAAGAATCTTCAACTACAATTCCTTCTGCAAAGACGTTAGGACCAATAGAAATAACATTCAATGCCTTTGCAATAGAGAAGAATATAATAAATACATAGATCCCTTCCATATACACATTTTAACCGGCAACCTAGACATTATTGACAATAAAGAACTAAGGGAACTAATGATCAAAGGTACAAAATGCCGTCCTATTTTCAAGATCTCCATTAATAAAATTTTCAAAAGTTTTCTTAATAATTTGGATAACTTTTGCTTAAAACTTGCCGCCAAATTCGATATACCAGTGCAATTCTTCAACGAATGGAAATGGTCAATATACTTCAACTTTAAACAGTTCATGAAAAACAATTACAAAAAAGACAATCCTAATTACGAAAAATATGACTACCGAAATATCAAGGATAGTATCAAAGCTCTGCAAGAACAATTCATCATAACCCCTATTGATAAAGCGGCCGGCAACTTTGCAATTATCTGCAAAAAATAGTAGCTCGAAATTTTAGACAAGGAATTAAAATCATCAGAAACTTACAAACTCAATAAATCAAATATTATCACCATTAAGAAAAAAATTTCAGCTCTTAACAAAAAAATTAAATGCCATAATGCAAATAATAATCTACCATATATTGTTATATATCCAAAATTTCATAAACAGCCAATTAAATTCAGATATATCACCTGCGGCACTAACACCTACATGAACAAACCTGGAACCATTTTTTCAAAACATCTTAATATCATCCTAAATCATATTGAGAAAGAAAATTTCACATGGATTATCAAAAACAATAACAAAGTAATTGAATTCCTTAATAATAACAAAATTGATACAATAGAAACATACGACTTTCAAGATCTTTTCACAAGTATTCCAATAAATAAATTACAAGAGGTATTAATGAACTACTTCTATGATCTTAAAAATCTTTTTAAAATCCCACTAACTTTCTGGGAAGACGTCATCAACTACTGCATATTCAATAACTTTATCTTTAACGGAGAAAATATTTTCCAACAAATAAAAGGCATCCCACAAGGAACAAATTTCTCATCTTTACTAGCCAACCTCTTTCTTCATTTCTTCGAAAGAAATTTCGTTTTAAACCTCCACTCTGCCTTCCGATTTATTGACGATATTATAATTTTTAATTTTCAAGACTTCAACTCTATTTACAATACCATCTACCCAGAAGAACTCAAACTAATTAAAACCAGCGACAATCAATCTCCAGCGATCTTTCTTGATTTATGCTTAGACCACAAAAACGACTTAAAAATTGACATTCACGACAAAAGAAACGAATTCAAATTTAACGTCAATAAATTTATTTTTTGAAACTCTAATATCTCATATAAAATCTACAAAAGTACAAGTATCAATCAACTTATAAGAATCAACAAAATTTGCAATAACACTAATTCTGCCAAGAAGCAAATCATGCGCTTAAGAAATGGCCTCAAGATTAATAAAATCCCCCCCCTCACGTTACGAACCTCTGATTAATGGATTTAAGATGTAAGTAAAGGATTGCTTATCAGAGAGATGCCGACGCGAAGTATAATCTTCGTGGTAGGGTCACTCAAGTTGGTAACGTCTGATATTTTATCTCGAAAACGCATCTTTTAAACATTTTTCACTGGTCTCTCATTTTTTACTGATTTCTTCCACTATTTCTCTACGCTTTCTATCGTTATCGCTCTTCCATTTAATCTTCATCGTTCCCAACATACTGCACTTCCCTGGCAACAGCGAAAGTTAAGGGCGAAAACTGTTACTCGATACTCTGTTCACACCCCTTCAACGCCAGTCTGTACCGTGACCATCCGCAAACACTGTGACGGCAACATCCGTCCTTCTGGTACGTAAAATATTTATTCTTACTTTTCTCTAATGTTATCATATCGTACTTCTGTTTTAATTATTCAAAACTCCTCTCTCTGTTTTTTGGTTTGGTTTGGCATTAGGGATGAAAATCAGTGTTTTAGGCCTTACGGCGAAACTGATTGCAAGAAAATGTCAAACTTTTTATATTTAGCAATTCACAATAACTTCATCCCCTGAAGAAACGTTATTGTGCTTTTATTGCGTTTTTCATTTCACATTTTATACTCTTTCATTTTACGATTTATACTCTCTCTCTATATATATATATATTATATTAATTATCCCCATATTTTTCTTACACCAAAATTTCATAAAAACCCTATCAAATTCAGAAGTGTAACGAATGGTAGTTATAGCTATATAAAGAAAATAGGTAAATTATTACAAAAATATTTGCAAGAGATTATTAAAAAATTAAAAGAACAGAATAATACGGTGATTATTAATAATAGTTTTGAAATTATAAAGAATCTTAAAGATATTGATGTTTACTCTGTGCATACTTTTGATTTTCAAGATTTATTCAATAGTATAGATATTAAAGATTTGATGAGAATTTTATTAAAGATTTATGAAGATTCTAGCATATATAAAATGATTGATTTTAAATAATATAAAACACTAATAGAAGTTATATTAAAAGAAAATTATATTAGCTTTGACAATAAATTATACTAACAAATTAAAGGTATTCCACAAGGTGGACCAGCAAGTAATGCTCTTGCTAACTTATACTTACATTATTATGAAAAAGAAATTAATTACAATTCCTGTATAATGTACAGATATATTGATGATTTAATTATTTGTTCAAGAGAAGAAGGATACACACCAATTATTGACTTTTATCCAGAGTATTTAACTTTAATTAAATCTAATGAAGGTATTTCTTCTGCATATTTTCTAGATCTTGAGATCAAAATAGTTAATAATAAATTAAATACGGAAATTTTTGATAAAAGAAACACTTTTATGTTTAATATAAATAGGCTACCATTTTGGAATAGCAATATAAGTATTCAAATATTTCGAAACATCAACCTGAACTATTTACACAGAAGCAATATTTTAATCACAGATAGTAAAAAACAGAGATCATATATCGATACATTTATTGAAAATGCCCTGGTATATGGATTTCCTATTAATTTCATGCTTGCTTATATTAACAAAAAATTATTAACACCTTTAAATTAATAGTACATTAGAATTGATTAATTTGAAATATTCATATCCTTTGATTTCAGTTAGATTTCAGTACATCTTAACATTGGTAGATGGCGCCACTATTATTAGAAATAGTTTGCAAATGATAATATGAAGAATTACATCATTATTTAAATGTTAATATCAAATTAAAATACGCTAATATAACGTTTTTTAAAAAATATAAATTTATAGTTTAATTTATTAATGATGATTTAACATATTTTAGATAAAATATTTTCACTATAAATGCGGAACTGTAATTCGTATTTTTTTTTTTGCATTTTTTTTTTTTTTTTTTTTTTGCTATGACTTTGAATCAGCAAGCATTTTGTTAATTTTCTCGTTCTTTTCTTAATATATTTTGGAGATTTACTCCTATATTTGTTGTCTTTTTCCAACAATTGGCCCTCACAGAAGGTTGGTGCTTATAAATTTCGAAATGATGTGACATAATCGATTCCTAAGGTCGATTGGCATTTGATTGTTGGAAGTCCATATCTGAAATGTCTTTTTCATAGTAATAGTTTATAATCTTATTATCTTTCTATATTTCATTGTGTGAATAATATTATGTTATAATGTTTATATTTATTTAGTTGTAAATGAGGGTTGTTTTAATATGTGAATGAAAATGTTATTTGAGGTTTTAATGGTTTTAAGATATATATATAACATATATATATATATATATATATGTTATGATTGTAGATATGTGTGGGCCCTCACTGACTCCTAGCAACCACTATTTTCAGACCCAGTCCGCCACTGTATATTAGTAATTACAATATACACGTATTATACAAGTGATTGGAAGTAAGCAATACCAACTATAAATACAATTTTACAATTGAAAATTAAATAATTTTAATGGTTGTATAGGATACTGTAACTTTGGAACTGTACTGCAATTTTGAGAATTTTTTAACAAAACTGAAAATAAATGCAAACTATTTACCAATTCTTTTAAATAATATTTCTTATTGTCAAATATTAACAACTCAAAAGTGCAGAAGTGTATTACATGTTGTCCACTTCAATAAGTGGGAAGCAAGTTCACGATGACTGTGCAAGTCTGTCAATAATTACTCTGCATTCAAATCATCTACCAATTCGTTTTAAATAGATTCCAAGTTCTCCTCGGATAATGAATTTCTTCTAGTTTAGGTTTAGTTATAGTAACCTCCCGTTTTGAAGCAACACGAGGGCTATTTTAGAACTGACCTCATGTTTTTCAACCGCGGTCAGATGTCGAGAACAAAACCTGAGCTGGAACTCCCTTCCTCAAAACATTCACACCACAAAAGCGGGAGGAGGTTTGACCCACTCCGTACGAATTTAACGTGCATCAGACCCACATACTCAATGGATCTTCAGTGTAACTTGGAATCATCAAAGCCCCGAGGCTGAGACCTTACCACGTGAGGTCCGGGTCAAGCGGTAAGGTTTCTGGTTCGTGTGCGGAAGGTCCCGGGTTCAAAGCTCGCTGTAAGTAGAGGTGTTCAAATATTACCCGGAAATTCAGCACTTAGGAATTAAGTAATTTATATTTGACCATTTCTCCGGAAAAAACTCACCGCACTTGTCTTTTTGACAAATAACTTTTTCTCTTCTCTCAATTTCCTTTCCCCCTCTCCAATTAATTATGCTTTATCCTGCAATAGGTGAACTCCATCATGCCAAGAAACTTCAGAAGCACAAGCTACGGAGTGGAGATTGTAGGCGTAAAAGCCCAGGCTCTCCTGACTAAAAGCTCATAGAAATGGAGACCTTACCACTAGGCCACCTCGGCCCCAAGTCTGCCTTAGAGTTAATGTCCAAAGAAACCGATATTTTCTTATCATAACTTTCACATTGGCAAAAACACGTGAATGAAGGACTTAGTGAAGCAATAATTTGGTTTGAATTTTATTTTATGACAATAGAAAACATTGTTACAAATTGCGTTTAAAATTCATTTTTTTAAATGTAAATTATAATTAGAGAAAAATTGTGCCGCAATGAAATCAGTATTATTAAAAAGACAATTTAATGCTCTTTTTCTTGCGATAAATATTTCAGAAGTTCTTGGCGAGACCTTACCAATAGCCCACAGAGGCCTCACAATGAATTTCTTAATAAGGTCTTTATGATCTTTAGCTTCGAAATTTCACTAATATCACTACATCATTCATCCCAGAAAAATGGAACATTTTCAAAGACACCCTTTGGTCCTCAAATTACGTGAAATACTTCCCCCCCCCTCCCTTGTTACAGTTTTAGTGGCCCA
>BGPR01051914.1:0-10720 GCA_013235015.1 Araneus ventricosus
GCGGCCACAAGACAAAAAACTAAACATGCACGCTACCAACAGCCAAATTTTTCATTTGAATTATTTTTCTGTCTAAAGTATACATGCTTTTTGACTTACCAATGTATTTTCACTTACTACTCTTGGGAGAAGATGAATCAATTTTTTTTTTCAATTCTGAGTATCATTATGTTTTATTTCAGGTGTTAACAAAAAAGGGAGAGATGGCTTCGAGATTTCATGTCCTTTGAATGAAGACGGTAACCCCATATTAAGACCACACGAAACAGACTGCAGAAAATTTTATACTTGTAGCAATGGAATTACGTTGGTACACGTCTGTCAACATGGCCTTCATTTTAATGCAGAACGTCAAGCCTGTGATTATCCGGAAAACGCTGGTTGTGAAAAAGGTTAGCTTAAAACTGTTTATTTGATCTATTTTTTATATATTTATGCTGGGGCTTCTCAAATATTTTGCTTTCCAAAATGGATATATTAATAGTATATAAAATTAAATAATAAAGCATTAAAAATTATCTCACCATGGCGAGTCACATGGCCGATTTCAAGCATTTTAAAAATAGGTATTGATGAGAGAGGTTCGGTTATTATTTATTAAGGTATAAAAAATCGTTCGTATAAGAAATAAACAATTTATTCAAACCTGTATGAATAGTAAAGGCTTGACTGAATATCTGACACTCAGGGACGTTTCTTTCATTTTTAGAGCTGATATTTTCACTTTATAGTCGTTGTAGGGGATCAAGCAAAACAAATCCGGAAAAGAGCAGATGTTCGAACTTCGTTTCTTTATTTCAGCAGCTTCACAACTCTGCAAATTAACCTGTATTTCACAAACGATGTCTATAGACCAGATGTTTCATTTTTTTTCACTAATTAAAACAACGCATATTCTCTTTCTTTTTGGACTGACATTACAACTTTACCCCTCGCCTGACAAAAACACGATAACTCTACTTATAAGAAGAAAATATTCCAATATTACTACTATGTGTTAAGTATGATTGCAGAGTGCATAAATTTTGTTCATTTTTTTGTACACGAGGATTCTTGGACCGGCATGAGCCCTAAGACATGGCATGTAAGAATGCTACAAAAATTGAATCGGATCATGTATGTTTCAAAAAAATGATCGGATGATAGTATCCCAAATGTCATTTCTTGCAGATGTTGCCGCTTAAGTACCACGGACTAATCAGTGGCGCCTCTAGTGATACAGACTTGTTATCAGAAATCAGATCCTGATTCTAAATACCGAGCTTGAGCACTAATGTAAATTTGTCCAAAAAAAAAAAAAACGCTCAGTCGACCTGACTTTTGAACTCCATTTCGGCCGGTGACCTAGACTTAAAATCTCCTTGTGTATGAATTCTTTTGTGAAAGTAGTAAAAAACATGAAAGTCGAAGTGAGTGACATAAATTACCCCGTAGGTAAAATCTTCGATTAAGACAGAAGACATACAAAAAATAGGTCTGGGAATGTTAGTATAAAATTATCTACATGCTGTGCTTGTTAATTTTTATTTTATCGAAAAATCTGTCTTAATTTGCACATTTTCAACATAAAATTCAATGGAAGGTTAAAATAAGCATTAAAATTTTCGTTCTCTCTTCTCGTTCCACATTTATACAAAAATTTTCCTTTTTATTAGGTGTTACTAAAGTTCCAAAAGGAAAATTAGGTAAGGAAATCCCCAAAGTCAATTGTCCTTTAGGGAAAGATGGAAAACCTTCGTTGATGCCTCATGAAACGGATTGCAGAAAATTTTACAGCTGTAACAAGGGTTTCCCCCATCTTCTAGCGTGTCAATCTGGACTTCATTTCAATCCAAAACTGCAAGCTTGCGACTATCCCGAAAATGTTGGCTGCGAAACAGGTTAGACAGCTTCCTATTTCCTGATTTTCAAAATTATTGAAGATGTGAGCATTTTCTTGTGCAATATTTACCTTATTTCAGAGTATTAGGAAACGATTTTCCTCACATTCTGTAATTGATGCGTTAACTAAATGAGCAATACACAACTTCCACTTTAGAAAGCATTTAACTCTTTGATCTTCGGAAAGTTATCAGGTTTTTATTAAGCTTCGTAGGCTATTCCTGTAATTTAATTACTTCAAACTAAACACAGCTATTTGAAATACAAAGTAAAAGAAGTAATTATAATATTAGAAGGGCTTAAAAATCATTTCGAGTTGAAAACTCTAATACATGCTTAGATGGTTTATTCTGAATTCAACGTTTGTATGAAAATATGTGTGAATTTCATAAATGAAACGAAATCTTCGTCGTCGATATATATAAAATACTGATAAATTACTATCCGATTGGCGATACTTGATAAATTATTATCAGATAACTGATAATATACTCACTTGAGATTTTGCTGTGCATTCTGGAAGCATAACACTGTATGTAAAAAATAAATAAATAAAAAATAAGATGCTTTTTTTTCTAATTTACTCAACATTTCCTTATCGTTGACCTTTTTAGATTTGGACATGCTTACCAAATTCGCGTTTTCTGCAGAATATTCTTTGCGGTTTGAGTTTTTAATCAAATACATATCGACAATTTGGAGCACACTCGTTTAAATTTTAATTATTAATTTATTTATCTATAACTGAAAGTGAATAAACATCAAACAACTTCTACGCAATTTCATTTGTTTTTGTAAAAATAATAGAATGTTCTAAAAAAATAAGCATTCTGTAAAACAAAACTTAAATAAATTCTAGTAAATTATATAAGCATTGTTTTATAAACCATGCGCACCGTGTATTTTACTATATTTCATACCATTTTTTAAAAAATTTAATTTTCTTAAGTTAACAAATTAAATTAGCTGAACTTTAGAGTTCGTCACTACTGTACTGACTTCTTTTTCATTTTCTCCGTGGTAAGGCAATTTTTTTTTTAGTTGCTCTAAAACCCTCTTCTTCCACAAACGTACAGTTGTGCACTTCTGGAAGTAATGATGTCTACTTACAAGTGCTCCTTTAACAACGGAGAACATTTTTTCTTGGTGTAGAAACATGGCGTTATAACTACTCTGAGACCAAGGGCGCCCATATGATAGTTTGTAGGAGAGGGTGGGCCTAGACCTAGGGGTATGGAGTATTTCTAATATTTTGGAAGACGAATGGCGACTTGTAAGCAGCCGTAAAAAATTTCCAGTTCCGACCCTGTTAAAAACTTTGTCCTGTTACTAAAATATTAGGCCACGGTACTCATACTCCTATAAAAAAAAAATAACACGTTATTTTAACTACTTTATTGAAACCATTGAATATTTAGCAACACAAATGCAGGAGCAAAGTCCTTATACAGTGATATCTCGAGATACGAGTTTAATTCGTTCCGTAACCTTGCTCGTATGTCAATTTGCTCGTATCTCAAAGCAATTTTCCCCCTTGAAATTAATTGAAATGCCATTATGTTAATCCGTTCCAGCTCCAAAAATGCTACCCCTAATTGTTTTTGTTACGTGTTTTTGAATAAGAAAAATGTATTTATAAATGACAAATTTTGTATAAAAACATAATAAAAGAGAATGTAAAGCAAAAAAACTGGTTTTATAAAGTGTACATACACCGTACCGTTCCTCGTATCTCAAATGTCGCTCGTATTTCAAAACAAAACTTCGCTGCTCGACAGCGCTCGTATCTCAAATAACTCGTATGTCAGGGCACTCGTATCTCGAGGTACCACTGTACTTTAATACATAAAACAAACTAGATATGTACACCTCATAATATTTTACACTGGTATTGATATAAAAAGCAAACTGTAAGGTAAATTATTATGCGTAGGCTAGTTTATGGATTTGACACTAATATTTATCTGAAAAAGAAAACTGTAAATTTCTTGTCTTTTTGCCAACAAGTCAATCATTTGTCCTCGCGACCAGGGTTTTTTTTCCGCGGAGGACAAAAGAAAATTTTGTGCTCCAAATTCAAAATTTCAACTCGCATTTTACGTTTTAGACCTTCCTGAACATTTAATGCTTTTTCGACTTTTAAATCATTTTCTTGAAAGAGGAACACATGACTACACTGTATTTTTTCCTTTCCCTGAGAGCTGGGGGGGGGGGGGCGCGGGGCCCCACCTTGCCCCCGGGCATGGACGCCCATGCTTGAGACAAGTCGTTGATAAATACAGTGGAATCTCCCTATAACGAAATCGCTTGGTTCCAGTTGAAAAATTCGCTATAGAGAAAGTTTCGTTATACGGAGATTAGAGATTTTTGCAGTTATTTAAGTAAATGTTACAAACCTTTTAGTACGTGCTATGAGTTCAAAAATATTTAATTATGATTTTAAATTAAAAATGAAGTAATATTTATTATAAATTTGTTAAAATTATACTAATTTTTATTGTATAAATAAAATGCTCAAAAGTGAAGATAATTCACCAATTTAGAGAATAATATGTACTAGTACGGATAAACATAAAATGCGTATTGTCGCACCCATTTGCTGCTTCCACCCCGATTCTTGGAACCTTGACCCGTAGAAATGTTGCTCCCTCTGAAGAAACCCAGGTCCCCACAATTGCATTACCCTTCACATAGCATTCTATTGTTATGCGTTATCGCTGGAATGAACAATGCGAGTGGTTTCAGAAATAGGCACTTGTGAGCGATTTGTTTGCCCAGAAATTAGCACCTTTCTTCAAAAATGACAAAAATCGAAAAAGATAAAGGTATGAAAAAATTCGTTATAGGGAGACAACCACTTCGTTATATGGAGAATATTTTGAATGTTATTTAACATTCCGTTTAAAAATTTCGTTATGGGGGAAATTCGCTGTAATAGCAGTATAAGCTTACTTTAAACGAGAGAAATAAATTGAAATGGTTTTTGTACTTTTAAGATGTGACAGCGAGAGCCGTTTCTAAATTTGTAGTGAAAATGAACAGTCGCCTATGTAAATTCTCTGATATAATCCATATTAAATTTTTCTTTCAAGGTGTCCCTAAGAAAGAACCTAAGGGGAAAGTAATTAAGGACGATATTTCCGTAGTATGCTCCAGTGTTTCGAAAGGGAAGACAGTCATGGTGCCACATCCCGGTGACTGCTCAAAATTCGTTGTTTGCGATTCCGGAGCTGCTCATCAGAAATCCTGTCCTGCAGGCTTGCATTTCAGTACTGCCCTTCAGGCCTGCGATTATCCGAGCAAAGTTCAGTGCGACAAAAGTAAGGAATAATTCAAATGAATTGATATATTAATTACCATACGAAATCATGTATTAGTTAATCCGAGTCATTAATTATTACTAAAGGCGGTACTTTTCCGTTAGCCGGGCGCAAGCGAAAAATCGCCAAATAATGCAGAATTCCGCCAAATTTTGGCGAAATTTGCGCCCGCCGACTTGGCTTGCAATTGGCGACATTTGCACACGGCGACTTGGCTCGCATTTGGTTCACAATTGGCGACATTTGCGCCCGGCTAACGGAAAAGTACCCTAAAGGCCTATTTTGGATGAATTCTGGTGAAAATTTGGTTAAGGCGAAGAGGGAGCGCTGAGTTCCTCCCACACGCAAGAGATCTCACTCCCTATAAATAACTCTTATGACTTGAAACCAGGTAGTCCAGTAAACGAAGGTCCAAAATCTGGGTGAAAAAACATTAAATAACATAGTTTTGAAAATTGGTACACATGTTCTTGAGCAGATTATGACGAACATACTAAAAGTCCCCGGTCCTGGGGGGTGATCTCGCGACGCCATCTTCGATTTCATCCCCCCTTATTAATTTTTCCTAAATATCACGAAAGCTATTCAATTTTAAAAATGCATGTTATTTAACAAATTAAAGAGCGTGAAATTCCCTACAAATACATACTTTTATTTTTCTTCCATCTTTAAAAGTCTTGGAGATAATGGGTCTCAAAGGTTGCCGCCATCTTGGATTCTCTCCCCTTTCTCAGTTTTTCTTAGAAAATCTCGAAAACTGTTCACTATTCAAATTACATGTTATTTAACAAATTAAAGAGCGTACCATTCCCTACAAATGGATGCTTTGAGTTTTCTTCAAGCTTTAAAAGTTTTTGAGATAATTGGTCTCAAAGTGGATGAGTTAGAAAAAATCTTAGTTGATAATACAGTCAACGAAGAATTTGAAAGAAAAAAAAATCATTAAATCGTATAGTTTTGAAAACTGGTACACTTGTTCGTGAGGGGCTTCTGATGAACATACTAAAAGTCCCCGGTCCTGGGGGGTAAGCTCGCGACGCCATCTTGGATTTCATCCCCCTCTTTTTAGTTTCTCCTGAATATCTCGAAAAGTATTCAATTTTCAAATTACAATTTATTCAACAAATTAAAGAGCGTAAAATTCTCTACAAATAAATACCTTTATTTTTCTTCCAGATTTAATAGTTTCCGAGATAATGGGTCTCAAAGTTTATAGCCATCTTAAATTTCATTCTCCTTTTTTTAATTTTTCTTGAATATTTCGAAATATCTTCAATTTTTTAATTTTATGTAATTAGCATATTAAAGATCGTAAAATTCCCTACAAACCCATCCTTTTATTTTTGTTTTAGTTAGATTAATTATTAGTAAAGCTAATTATTAAGCATCCATTTGTTGGGAATTTTACGATCATTAATTTTTTGTATTACATGTAATTTGCAAATTTCGAGATATTCAAGAAAAACTAAAAAAGGGGGGATAAAATACAAGATGGCGGCAAATTTTGAGACCCATTATCTCAGAAACTATCAAAGCTAAAATAAAAATAATAGAATGTGTTTGTAGGGAATTTTAAGCTCTTTAATTTGCTGATTATATAAAATTTGAAAATTGATTAGATTTCTAAATATTCAAGAGAAACTAAAAAAGGAGTATTAAATCCAAGACGGCGATAAAATTTGTGACTCATTATCTCGGAAACTATTAAAGCTGGAAGAAAAATAAAAGTATGTATTTGTAGGGAATTTTATGCTATTTAATTTGTTATAGTATATGTAGTTTGAAAATTGAATAGTCATCGAGATATTCAAGAAAAACTAAAAAAGGGAGATTAAATCCAAGATGGCGGCTCGAGCTACCCCCCATGACTGGGGACTTTTAGTATGTTCATCATAAGATGGAAAATAGCATTTTTTTTTAAATAAAATTTTGGACTGAAAATATATTATTAAAGTGCCAATATACCAATGTAATTCCGCCATATTTCCGCTCTTACTGTTTCAATATTAAGATAGATTTATAGACTAGGAATTCTTTCTGCACCAGACTGAATTTTTGCCTAAACCTTTACAAAATTTTCGAACTTTTCGCTCTCACGAATTTTGAAATACTTTTGTCCAATTATTGGAAATTAAAATTGCATTTTTTTGTGTAAGTGATATTTTTAAAACATTAAAATAAATTTAAAACTTTATTTATATGTATAGGTTTCTAGTACTACATGTAAGTAAGGAAAATTTAAACAGAAACGGTGTAAAAGCTCATAAAGGATTTCTTAATGATCGTATATCAACCCAAACGTCTTAACGGTAGATTCAGAGTCAGTTTTACTCTTGAATAGTTTTGATATTTCTTTTGGTGACATAAAGGGTCTCGCATATGTGTAACTCTGAGTACGTTGGCTGAGTATTAATGACCGACCATTTTGTCGGAGCGCATGGCTTCTAAGGAACATACTCTTCAAGCCTAATAATTAGAAGATTTGGGAATAACTCAAACTGTTTTATTCTAATGAATCTACTTTCCGAATAACCGACACCAATGCTGGTAACTAACATAACATTTTTCCGTTGGTAAAAAAAAGCAGCGGTCATTTGAAATGAAATTTTCAAAATTATTAAATTTATTCATTAACAGATTGCCTAATCTAACTTGTTTCACTTCGTCTTCTGTCTATCATTACATCATCAACTATTATCACAACTGGCACCCTCTCACAATCGCACTTCAACGTTTTTTTTTATCTCTTTAGTGGGAGTCCTGCGGTCAGTTGGTGTGCCCAGCGCTTTCTGCCCAGAAGTTAACGGAAAGATTGCCATATTCTATCGGCATCCATCCAACTGCTCCGTTTACTATCTTTGCAGCAATGGCTTAGCGTACGAATTCGTGTGTCCTGCTGGGCTGCATTTCAACCTTCGCCAAAAAAAGTGCGACTACGAAGATAATGCCAGGTGTCCGATAGGTAAATGATGCTTAAGATTTCCTCAAAAAGTGTAAAAGATGGGAAGATAGCGTTTTAGTTTACATCAAAGTAGAGATTCGAGTCGCGACGCCAAATGAGATCATCACATTGTTTTAGGGCAAGGGTTCCCAAATTTCCCCCCCTTTATTATTCTTTTCGTTTTCGTGTATCCCCAACTATCATATTCACGCACCCCCAACCACCCATCTAGGCAAAGAAGTTTTTATCAGTAATGTTAAGGTTAGTTTAAGTTAGCTAAAAGGTGAAATGACTCGAATTAATAACATTTGCAGAGCCTATTTTTGATTTGACATTTTATTCCATTTTTGCAATAGTATTAATTCAGCGCCAAAGCGAATGAAACCAGTATTGTAATTATTTCGCTATAACCTATAAGGATAGCTAAAAATTACACTTCCTAAAAACCAAATATTCAAGTGATATAGTTATTAAATAGCAAGTATTCACTTGGAGAAACAAAATTATCTAACCTTTTACTTTCGAAATTTAACTTTTTACAAGCGTATACGAAGTATACAAAGTATTGTAATCGTCAAAAATTCGAACTCGAGATTTTGACGAATCTCCGCGTTTTAGACCTCCCCGAGTCCGAAGAACACAATTTTGGAATTATGTCTGTGAACACGATAACTCGAAAACTATGAGAGCTACGGGGATGGAATTTGGTATGTGGTCTTTAAACATAATTTGCAGGTTTCTATCAAATTTTGGACAAATTACGTCAACGGGAAGTTTGTCTGTCTGTATGTCCGAAGTCATGTGAACACTATAATTCAAAAACTTGAATAGCTAAATGGATAAAATTTGGTACACAGTTTTATCGTTATGAATGTAAGTCCGTATAAAAGTTTGGGCCAAATCCGTCAAAAAGAGGCGTTGAAATTGCATATTTAATTTCTTTTAATCCGACTCTCATGCGCATGCGTATTGGTAGCAATCTGTTATTGCTGTAAATTTTATTTACAACAATAAATAATGTTTTCAAACATCAATTGTTAACAATTTTTTATTGTTGTAAATCAAACCGATCTCATTATTTCAGCAAATCTTTCATTCACACGCTTTTGCAATTGTTACGGTTGTGGTAGTATAAATTGTTTTCTTGGGAATTCAATTCCAAAGCAGAATTTTCGCTTTAGTATTCATTGCATTGCCTATTTTATCGCGCCTGCTTCAAAGTAATATTTTTTTGAAACGTGGCAACAGATATTTGATTTTTTGTTTGTTTTTTTGTTTTACTTTCTCGTATACGAAGTATACAAAGAGAAAGTATTGTAATCGTCAAAAAAATTCGAACTCGAGATTTTGACGAATCTCCACTTAGAAAGTATACGAGAAAGTTTAGGGGAGACCACTCCCGCTAGTTACAATAGTGAATAGTTACATGTGAACACTATAATTCAAAAACTTGAATAGCTAGATGGATAAAATTTGGTACACAGTTTTATCGTCATGAATGTAGGTCTGTATAAAATTTTGGGCCAAATCCGTCAAAGGGTTGACTGTCTGTCGGCCTCTATAATTTACCATTGAAACCAATCCGCTATCTCCACGCGCATCCGTACAGAAGCAATCGTCTATGCTCGATTACGTCAGTTTGTCCTTGAGACGGCAAGAGTGAAACCTAGCAGTGTGCGATAGATGCGTTTTAATCGGTACGCATCTCTTTGAATTCTTTACCTAGATATTTTTCAATCACTAGAATGAAAAACCTTCTGATAAAGGGGTCTATTCTGGTACCCACAGTTGGGTTGGGTCTTTTCTCATTGTTAATGTGCGGAAAAAGTGACGTCTCCCAACCCAACCGGAGGTACCAGAATAGACCCGATAGTCATTGGATTCTGGATAACAGTAGGTTCGAATTTTTTTAGCCACGCGGGGGAAGGAGAAACGGCACCTTTTGGGGGAAGTATACGAGAAAGTTTAGGGGAGAACACTCCCGCTGGTTTAATCCATTGTGTTTTCTTGCTTCAACCATTAACAACTTTGATTTCACTTACCCCAGGTTGGAAACCTCTGTTTAGGGAAAAGAAAATTACAAATCTTGGAGAAACTTAACGCTTCTGTTAAATTCTGGAACTCTAATTTAAAACAAAACTATGAATGATGACGATCCTGCTTGTTTTTTACAGTTTTGTTTATGTCTAATTTCAACTTAATAGACTCTCAACTTGGCACTCTACTCTGGAATTGAAAATAATGAATAATAAGATCAATCCACTATTATTTACATCCCCGTATTGGACCTTATTTACTATTATTTAGTCGGAATTTTTACCAAAAATTCAATTTTGCCCAACTATTTAGATCTAGGTATAGCGGTCCAGAGTGCCATCGCTAAAAAGCACGCATGTACCTGATCTTCTATTATTATTAGATGTTGTGAATTCTTTTCGAAGCTGCTCACGAAATCTAACGAGTTAATGAACTGATATAGCCATGGTAGTAAAAGTCTACCGACGAATTCAGTACTGCGTTTATTTGTATTAAAAAGTTAGTTTCCATCGAACATCACAACCACGCCCAAGAAACGGTT
>BGPR01051915.1:0-10720 GCA_013235015.1 Araneus ventricosus
TGATGCTTCGTTCCGGTTACGTATTGCTGTTTGATCTCAAACCAGCGGGAGTAGTCTCCCTAAAGCTTTCTCGTATACTAACACGTAGGTACAAAAGTAAAGTCAGTTAAAAGAACAAAATCCCTAACGCAGTGGAGAAAAAAATAACGAAACGTCATACCACACAGTTTCTGAAGGTCGTCCAATGGCAATGCGGAAGTGGAATTAGAAACCCACGTGATTACCAATAGGGGTTGGGTGTAAGATAAAACAGGAAATTTCCAGATTTGTACGCTTTTTTTAATAACCGATTGACACAAAAATTGGACATAAATCTGCCATTAAGACAAGAAAGGGCATATACCAAATTTCATTTATCAAGTAATTTTTTAAAGAAGTTATTTCGTTAAAAGGGCACGATTACACAGACAGACAGACAGTCAACCCTTTGTGGATTTGGTCCACAATTTGATAGAACAGTTTTTAACTTAAAATTTATCCACTAGCTATTTAAGTTTGTGAGTTGTCGCGTTCACATTAACACGGACATTACAAACGAATAGACTTCCCGTGTATGGATTTTTGTACAAAATTTGTAAAAGAAACCACTACAAATTATATATAAAACCACATGCAAATTTCACCCCTATAGTGTTATTAGTTTGAGTTATCGTGTTCTACAGACAGACAGACAAACACAATTTCAAGGTAAAGGTTTTTCGGACTCAGAGGAGTCTAAAATGTGAAGATTCGTCAAAATCTCGGTTCGAATTTTTGATACAATACTTTTCTCTTTATACTTCGTATACGGAAGTAAAATAGAGTTAAAGTTTGAATTACTATAACAGTTTCATTTTCTTTCTTATGTCTATATTTTTATTAAAACTACAAACTTGGCTTTCTAATTTTTAGCCCTACACTGAACGATTTTTTTTTTATTTTGCACAAAATTTGTGGAAAATATCAACTAATAATTATAAGTAATGTATTCAGAATGTAATAAAAAGTAATTTTGAACTTGTTGGTTAATCAATGAGAAATTAATTCCTTCACTAATATTTCTAATAACATAAAACTCTTTTATCAAGTCAAAATGTAGTTTTTTATTGTCATTTCTGAAATTATTCAAAATTAATTACAAAATAATAAAAATGGTTGTGTTCAAATATAGTTACAGTGGCACAATAGTAAGGTTCCCGAATTATAGAGTTGAGCACTGCAGTATTTGACTACCACCCTCTACATTTTGTATTAATCAGGTAATCAAATACCGCGTGCAAAATTTAAAATTCCCTTATTTTTTAACTCATACACCAAATTCCATACAGCATTCAATTATTCGAATTTTTAATGTTTCTGAAGAAGGAAAAAGAAACAGAACCAACGATAGTAGATTTTTTCTATTAACAAATCATAATAATTTCTTCTACCATCTTGTATACATAGACATAATTCTCTGCAACTACTTATACTTGTTTCATATTTATTTATATTTTAGTGATACTGATTGGTAGAAGTTCTGTTTGGCCGAAAATAAATTGATTTATTCCGCAAAGGCGTTCTTCAATATGTTTTGCTAATTTTAAAATTATTCGTGTATGGAATTTCTGGTTCTTCCAAATATTGCGTAATTTTGACCTTCCCCTCGCTGCATGTAAATACAACTGTTAGAGAATTCCGTTTTTTTATTCCTTTGTACAATTTAACGAATATTTACTAAAGGAATATGTGTTTTGGTTCGATATTTGTTGCCAGTTTTGAATATTTTAAATTAATTTAAATGGATTTGTTAACAATTTAATATTTCTATAGAACCATTTCATTTGGGAGTGTCAAAAGTGTGATTGAAAGTACGTTCCATGTGGAGGTAGAAACGGAAAAACGGAAAGCAGGCTGTGATTTTATTTACAGAGGGTTCGGAACAAAGTTGGCGTGGTGCCTGTAAGAAAATGTTCAAAGGACAGTAAGAATGATTTTCTGTCTTCAGGTTAATTTCTTAAAGAAGTTAAACTAATGGAAATATAGAATCGAACATAATTCAAGAATAAGACTAGTCATTTTGCGGAAGATTTAATCACATTTTTTATCACATACATATACGTAACAGCAGGAGGTTCAGATTTGACATGAACCAATTCCATAAGAGTCATTTCTAAAAAAACATTAGAAGAATTCTTTGCATTTAAAATCTTCTCATGGACTTCTAATTGTTTTTTTTCCTCCTAGTGGATGAACTCAGGACTTAAGAATTCATTGCACAGAAAAATAAAACGTTTCTACATTAGCATGGCAAAATGGCTAAAGCATGGACTTTGGGATCTTTATTCAAACCTCCAAATAACTAGACAAAAGTAAACCATTTCAAAAATTATTTTCGAAGGAAGGCAACTTACCTCTTCAAAAATCATGTGCTATACAAATGTTTTTGCTTTTTCAGTTAGATACAGTAAGTCTCCTACAACAAAGTCTCCCCATAGCGAATTTCTCCCTATAACGAAATTTTCAATCGGAATGTTAAATAACATTCAAAATATTCTCTATATAACGAAGTGGTTGTCTCCCTATAACGAATTTTTTCAGACCTTTATCTTTTCGATTTTTGTCATTTTTAAAGAAAGTTGCTAATTTCTGTGCAAACAAATCGCTCACATGTGCCTGTTTCTGGAGCCACTCGCATTGTTCATTCTAGCGATAACACATAACAATAGAATGCTATGTGAAGGGTAATTGGGGAATTCTCTTCACTTTTGAGCATTTTATTTATACAATAAAAATTAGTATTATTTTAACAAATTTATAATAAATATTACTTCATTTTTAATTGAAAGCCATAATTAAATATTTTTGAACTTATCGCACATACTAAAAGGTTTGTAACATTTACTTAAATAACTGCAAAAATCTCTAATCTCCGTATAACGAAATTTTCTCTATAGCGAATTTTTCAACTGGAACCAAGCGATTTCGTTATAGGGAGACTCTACTGTATTTCAATTGTTGAAAGAAAGGCCTGGAAATATTGTACATATGAAACTGATAAAAAAACTCAGAGGCATAAAATTCATAAAGACTTGAATTATATGATTAAATAAATTGATTTAATGTCGTACTCACTTTCGAAACCACTAGAGGTAATCCGGTTCCAGCTCCGCCTGTAAGTCGAAAACCCCAAGGACCGCCACCACTCAAACAAACCACCAGTTTTTCCTTTTTATCCGACATAGTTACGAATTCGATATGTATCACAAATACCGCAGACGATTTTTCATTTGATCTTGTTATTAAAAATCAACGTCAGTTTCTTTGGAATATTCAACGCAAACTTCTGCTCGGAACTGTCTCACACAATACAGCGAATAGTGAAGATATTAAATAGCAAATCAATTAAAACAATATTTCACAATCCTTTGATAGGGAAATTGATGCTTTTTGGCAGATTTCAGTACACTTTTGTTCCACAGAATATCCGCTCGTAAACTTGGCTTCTTCGCGAATTATTTAAGAATGCGAAAGATCTCGGTCTTCCTCTTTTCGTCCTCTTGCGATGGGTTTCGTAATTTTTCGTTTTGTGTTCGTTGTTGGAAATGTGTTTCAGCTATAGAGTTTCCTTTCGGAGGCGGGCGAGGAGGCTTTCAGTTCCGGAGAAAGTAAAGGAGAAGAGCTTTTTCCTTTCCTCGTGGTCTGATGCCGAACTTTTCCCTCGTGGACGCTGGGATCCATTTTTGGCACACATCGTCGTCGGGCTTTCTCCCCCTCCCTTGCTGCCTACGCCAGATAAGCGCATTGGGGCTGTCCACAAATTGCAGTAAAACGCTTGATCCCTCAAAATTATTACTTTCTTGTGTACGAAGAATAAAAAGAGTATGTACTGTAATCATTAAAAATTTCAACCTCGAGAATCTAATGTATATCCATATTTTAGACCTCTCTATGTCCTTAAAACACATTTTTGGAATTATCGAAAAACCCTGGTTAACCGGGTTTTACGAAATGCCTATGAAATCGCAGACCTTAAAAGCACGTATTGTACTTCGCGGAAATAATCGCAAAGGCGAGACTTTTTCGCAACAATACCTCAACATTTTTTACTTTCTCGTATACAAGGTATACAAAGCGAAAATATTGTAATCGTCAAAAAATTCGAACTCGAGATTTTGACGAATCTCCACGTTTCCGACCTCCCTGAGTCCGAAAAACACAATTTCGGAATTATGTCTGTCTGTGAACACAATAACTCGAAAACTATTAGAGCTACGGGGATGAAATTTGGTATGTGATCTTTAAACATAATTTGCAGGTTTCTGTCAAATTTTGGACAAAATCCGTCAACGGGAAGTCTGTCTGTCTGTATGTTCGAGGTCATGCGAACGCTATAACTCAAAAACTTGAAAAGCCAGATGGATAAAATTTTATACACAGTTTTATCGTCATGAATGTAGGTCCGTATAAAATTTTGGGCCAAATCCGTCAAAGGGATGACTGTCTGTCGGTCCGTATAATTTACTTTTGAAGAGAATCCGTTATCTCCACGCGCATGCGTACTGGAAGAACGGAGAGGAATTTCATTACGGAGTAGAGAATTACGTTAGTTTGTCCTTGAGCCGGTAAGAGAGGAAAATCGTTACGCATCTCTTTGAATTTCATTCTTTGCCTAGATATTTTTCAATCACTATAATGAAAAACCTTCTGGTAGTCATTGGATTCTGGGTAACAATAGGTTCGAATTTGTTTAGCCACGCGGGGGAAGGGGAAACGGCACCTTTTTGGGGAAGTATACGAGAAAGTTTAGGGGAGAACATTCCCGCTGGTTTCTTTTAAGCCTCCACAAGAAGGTCAGTGATTAATTTTAGAAAGCTAAAATTAAAATTAATGAGTATTAACAATGTTAATTATAATATCGTTTACCTGCGTCTGTCAGCAGCATTACGCCCGACGAAGGGTTATCTCTACCAATAATAAAGTAGAATGTGTGTATGTGTCTGTGCATTGGTCCTTTACAGGGCAGACCTCTATCCCTGAAGCTACGAAATTCGGCACAAACATACTTTGAACGGTGGGAATGAGCACCTCGGAGCCTTTTTCTTTAAATTTTAATTAAAACTTTAATCAAGGTTAATTAGGTGAAATTTCGGCGTTTTTCATTAATAACTTTCGAAAATATTACAGTACAAAAATTATTTTCATACCGTCTGAAAATTTAAAAAATTATCTTTTCAATGACTTCAATTAAGTTGTCGTACGATTTTTTCTCAAATTTTAATAAATTTAAAAAAATGTTTTTTGGCATAGTTTACAACGATACTTTTCAAATATTTATTTGCGTGTTTCTCTTCCATTTTTGAAAGCTTAGAAAATAACGCACTGAATTTTACTTTCTTCTTTTATTTGATAAATTTTTATGTGAAATCTGTGAAGGAAGTCCTCAAGATAGTTAATATATAATGAAATAATCCAGTAAACTGAAAGATTATCTTTGCTATGTTTTAATTCTTTTCATCAGCGTGTTTTAAGCCAACAGCAAAATGTGCCGCGCCAATTTAATGTTGAAATCAATTTCGATTTTACGTTAATGTAGACAAGGAACAGAACAAGTGCAGGACTACTTAAAGAACGCGGGCTAAATGTCTATAGAAATTTGAAGTTTAAAACTACTTTGTTAAGGGAACCATGAACATAAAATTATGCATAAGAGATTCAGTTGAAATTCTATTTCCGGTGGTGGCCGAAGGCGGCTAGTTTAAGAATAAGCTAGATCGATGAGAATTTGGTATACAGTCTTTACACCGAAATTGTAGATGTTTATTAAATCATGATTGTATAATCGATCAAAGGGAAAACTGTCTGTCTTGCTTTATATGTGACTTTGACCTAGGCAGCGTTTGCCTAGTGGTAAGGTTTCTGCTACGAGGCTGGAGGGTTTCAAGTTAGAGTCCCAATTCCACTAAAGATCCGCTGTTTATGTGGGCTGGATGCACGTTAAGTCTGACGTCTTGAGCCAAACGTCCTCCCGCTGGTGTGGTGAGGAAATTTGGAGAGGAAACTGCCAGCTCAGGCGTCATCTTGGTCATCTGACCGCGGTTCAAAATGACGAAGTCTTTCGCTAAATTGTTCTCGTGTTGGTTCAAAACGAGACGATATTAGAACTAAACTAAATGATTGATTGCGTTTGATTAATGCTTTCTTTTGATAAAATGCATCGGTGAAATATGCTAATAAAACAACACTGCCAAATCACGGTGTTGAATACGATGTGCTGTTCCAGAAACTTTTTATATGAAAAATTCAAGATTAATATCAAATTCAAATGCGAAATGTGCGTTGTATTGTTGTTGCTGACTCCTCGAAGTTCAGATAAAACTGTGGCAACAGCGCTTCTTGCGTGCGCCTGCGTTATACACAGTTGAGATGTATAAAGGCTTGCATCGTCTGTAGTTAGTTGCTAATCATCTGTTCTCAATGTTAACATATTCAGTACCTGGCTCTTTAAGTTAACTTTGCTTTTAACCATTTGTTACGCTTATTAAAGTTTAAATTGTTATCAATATGAGTGATTCCTGAACAAGTCAGTTGTATACGTAAATTACTTGTGGAAATGTAGCTTACAGTAGTCCCGCATTTTAGATTTGACTACCAATGTAGGACACTCCCAATTTTCCCACAAAACTATACCAAATCTTTCACCCTTAACACCACACCACACGTCCGTCTCTAGAGCTCATGTGGCTCCTATCCATTTTGGTATGGATGCAGGTGGACTTGATTGAGTTGCAAAAAAAAGAATTATAGCATACAGAAGAATGGCAAACGAAAAAAAATTTTAAAGCTGATGCTTACATATAGAATTGACAACATGATAATGGAATATACACAATGTCTTGATTATAACGATGTGAATGACAGGAGTAATGATGAATGAAAATGATGACGAACAACATGAAAAAGCTTACATCAATACACGGGTTTTTGAGCAACGTAGTAAAGATGGGGGACCATTGCGTGTTAAGTGTCGAATACAAGGATAAGGGAGATTACTATTAAAGAATTATGGGAAAGAAAAGATTTAATATGTTCAGTGTATGGAATGGAAGATAAGTTAGAATTATTGTTCAAAGGCAGTTGAGTAATTATTCCAGTTAGATTATGTTTTCATTGTCTATTATGAATTTAATTATGTTTATTATCCTTTTTCTTGAATTCGGAGTCTTAAGAACTCTTTGGTACCACAGTGCCAAAGAGTTTTTAAGATTCCGAATTCCATAAAAAAAAAATTGACGGGAGGCTGTCTCTGAGAAACGGCCGCTGGGACTGGGGGGCGTAAACTTACTTACCTTACTCAACTGTGACTTTCTGTGGCTGAAGTAGCTCTATGTGATTGAAATAACTCTTTGTGACTTTGAGATTATGTGACTAGAGTAGCTGTTTGTAACTCTCAATTTATGTATCTGATTCGTTATTTTGATTGGGTTTTTTTTCCACCAAAAAAAATTCTTGTTTCTAAATGTAATATACTCAGTTTGAAAGTTTATAGAAATTTCTACGAAACAAAAATTGGAAAATACAGTTAATATACCACTCACAACCGACTGAAGCAAGCAACTGAGGCTGCCAGATAGTTAGGTATGAGAAAGCGCGGGAAGCTAGGTTGGTCACTGCGTGCGCGCGCACCGGTCACTGTGACATCATCAAAATTCCTCGCGATTTTCACCAAATTTGAAACTCGACTGTGCGACTAAACCGCAATTCCAAATTCTAATATTCTTTATGCCTTCTTCAATGTCCACCTTTCCCTGTGAAATGAAACTAAAACCAACTCTCTATGTTATTTGGTTGCGGAGCTATAAGCGTTCAACTTTACCACGAAAAGCGCCATAATTTTTTCCTTTCCCGACACCCCATTAGACCACTATGGAGGGACTTAAGTTTACGTCAAAAAATCCAACACCACTGAAATGCGTTCATGCAAGTCAGATCAGTCCAAGCCCAGACAAGACAGAATATAATTCCGTAAGGCGCAGTATGCCACACATTTGTGACACGCAGAGAAAACTTTGTAAGTGGTCCAGTATAGCCTCTAATTAAGAGTAGTCTGCTCGTTTCCGACACCTCGGAAGTTCAACATCTCACCAATGCCTGCCACTGTACCATTCATGCAATGAAAGAGATCACGAAGCTATAAAGAGATGATTCTAAAATCATGGGACAAACTTTTTAAGGATAGGAAACTTTTTAAGATTATCTTTGATATATGAATTATCTAGACAGTTAATTTCATACTTCAAATTCACCACTTCAACTTCAAAATACCGAACGCATACACCAATAGTACAATTGAGAAAAATAAACTTACTGACCACGGGAACGCCCTATTAGTCCTGCTCGAAAGTCAATTAGTCCTGCCTAGTGTAATGTATTTCAGCATAGCATGAATAATGGTGGAACCTTCTTTATCAAAACTAATATGTTTATTGGACGTCTTCCACGGCACAAACATGTAGAACAAACACATACACTTACATCACAAACGTTACATCACTGACTTACATCGAATTCCATGTTCAATAATAATTCTAGTTCTCCGTTGCTAGGCAACGTTAGCAAAAGACAAATATATCGCTGCTACTCTATTTTTATAACCTTTAGAAAAAAATTAATGCCAAATGATTTTTTTAATTAATTTCTTTTACAGCCAAACAATATTTTTAAATTCATTTCTTTTATGACCAATCGATATTTTATCTAATTAATTCTTTTCTTCAAATAAATTAATAATTCTACAAATATATATATATTATTCGTTACGAATATTACACCAGTCTTGCTTAGAATAACTCGAAAAACTCAATTAGTCTTGCATCACACGCCGATTGCCATTATGAACAAACTTCCCATGACTCCATTTTAAACTGTACATCAGAACAGGGAACGAAGTTCATTCGCTTCTAGGGTCACCATTATGGATGCTTGATTATGAAAAAGTTTGCATTCATATACTCATGAAAATTGACCAAACACTTTAGGTATAAGAATTCAACAACATTTATTAAAACATTAAGGAAGTGCTAGTACAATATTAATTAAACCCAGAAAATATAAAATTCAGTTAACTAGGACATGACATGACTAGTCCACTGCCTCGTGCATATCTTGTGTATTGCGTAGCATCGATTCTCTGGTTATTGAAGTAGTTCCAAGAGGGACGCCATCTGGAGGAATTCAGGATCGCCACAAACATAACAGAAAAAAGTCATTTTGGACAAAATCATTAACCTACAGAAAAAAGTTGTGGTACACGAGTAACTAAATCAAAGAGAGAGAGGGGCGATACAGGGGGATTTGTTGGCAATGAATATAGTAAAAGAAACTGATAAATCAAATAAAGTTTACAATATGGGTGGGTCTAAAATGTTGGGACAAACTTTGATGGGTGGTATAACGTACTATAACAGAAAAGCACATAACACAACGAAATTCTTTAAAAATTAAAATTGAACATGGATGAAGAAGTTTAAAGAATCAACCAGATGAACTTTATCAAGGTGTCACTCATCTGCGGGGATTCTAAAATATAACAACAGGAATACTTTTCTGTATGGGATTCCTACAAAATTCAAGAAAAATTCACCAAATGGAATTTTTCTGGAAACCCATCTGACTCCGAACTATTCCAGATTTGAAAAAAAGAAGAAAATATCCAAAAAATACTCAATAAATATGCCTTTATTGCCAGAAAACAGAAGTAAGAAAAAGTAAAACTTACTTGCTTTGTTTTGTATCTTTTTTAATTTTGTTCTTATTGATTTGTGTTTTTAAGTTAAATAGGGTAAACCGGGGCTAGTTGAACCGTTTTTTCTTCTAAGAATTTTTAAAAACAGGGAATTGAAAATTAAAATAAAAATTTTAAGCTGGCACTATTAGTGAAACTTCAGAAATAATTCGCCATAGTAAAATTTGAATATATTAACTATCAGTATTAATTCAAAACCTCAAACTTACACCAAGTCTCTTGGCCCAACCTGCTCGGACTGCGGGGTAAGTTGAGCCACTACTAACATGAAGCGACTATCACAAAACATTCTTCTATATTATTATACTTTATTAATTTAAGTAACGTAGTTGTTGTTATTATCCACATTATGTGTATTATATAAAAATTTTGTGCCTTTCTATTCAATAGAAACTGAGATACAGCTTTTATGGTCATCGTCAAATAGTATTGTGTAAATATACTCAAAATTGAATCGGCATGGTTTTTCATAACAAGTATCTTGCATAATAAATCTGGTACAATTCCATCCCACATAATCAGAGATATTTCTGTAATGCACATCCTGACAAATCCTGTGTAGCAGCATGGGCCAACGTGCCCCATGCGAAATGACCCAACTAGCCCCATATTGCCATTTTTGTTTCTCATGCGTGTAGGGGTTTATTCCAAAAGCATTTCGATAAGAAAACAAGCCCTAAAGTAACAATGAAGGATTATCTTTCTCAATATTATTTGTAAAAATGGAAATTATAATTTATAATCAAAGAAAAAAACGATTATTCATAAGTGAGGAAATTTACTCAATTTAGCAAAAATTAGAAAATTCTGGCTGGTTCTTTAACGAACGCTACTTCTTCAATGACGCTGATGTGTAAGAAGGAAGGCAGGTAATACACACCTGTCTGGAATGGCAGCGTTAAATACCGAAAAATATTTTAAAATATCGCGACTGGCCCTACGTGCCCCTATGACCAA
>BGPR01051916.1:0-10720 GCA_013235015.1 Araneus ventricosus
GCGGCCACAAGACAAAAAACTAAACATGCACGCTACCAACAGCCAAATTTTTCATTTGAATTATTTTTCTGTCTAAAGTATACATGCTTTTTGACTTACCAATGTATTTTCACTTACTACTCTTGGGAGAAGATGAATCAATTTTTTTTTTCAATTCTGAGTATCATTATGTTTTATTTCAGGTGTTAACAAAAAAGGGAGAGATGGCTTCGAGATTTCATGTCCTTTGAATGAAGACGGTAACCCCATATTAAGACCACACGAAACAGACTGCAGAAAATTTTATACTTGTAGCAATGGAATTACGTTGGTACACGTCTGTCAACATGGCCTTCATTTTAATGCAGAACGTCAAGCCTGTGATTATCCGGAAAACGCTGGTTGTGAAAAAGGTTAGCTTAAAACTGTTTATTTGATCTATTTTTTATATATTTATGCTGGGGCTTCTCAAATATTTTGCTTTCCAAAATGGATATATTAATAGTATATAAAATTAAATAATAAAGCATTAAAAATTATCTCACCATGGCGAGTCACATGGCCGATTTCAAGCATTTTAAAAATAGGTATTGATGAGAGAGGTTCGGTTATTATTTATTAAGGTATAAAAAATCGTTCGTATAAGAAATAAACAATTTATTCAAACCTGTATGAATAGTAAAGGCTTGACTGAATATCTGACACTCAGGGACGTTTCTTTCATTTTTAGAGCTGATATTTTCACTTTATAGTCGTTGTAGGGGATCAAGCAAAACAAATCCGGAAAAGAGCAGATGTTCGAACTTCGTTTCTTTATTTCAGCAGCTTCACAACTCTGCAAATTAACCTGTATTTCACAAACGATGTCTATAGACCAGATGTTTCATTTTTTTTCACTAATTAAAACAACGCATATTCTCTTTCTTTTTGGACTGACATTACAACTTTACCCCTCGCCTGACAAAAACACGATAACTCTACTTATAAGAAGAAAATATTCCAATATTACTACTATGTGTTAAGTATGATTGCAGAGTGCATAAATTTTGTTCATTTTTTTGTACACGAGGATTCTTGGACCGGCATGAGCCCTAAGACATGGCATGTAAGAATGCTACAAAAATTGAATCGGATCATGTATGTTTCAAAAAAATGATCGGATGATAGTATCCCAAATGTCATTTCTTGCAGATGTTGCCGCTTAAGTACCACGGACTAATCAGTGGCGCCTCTAGTGATACAGACTTGTTATCAGAAATCAGATCCTGATTCTAAATACCGAGCTTGAGCACTAATGTAAATTTGTCCAAAAAAAAAAAAAACGCTCAGTCGACCTGACTTTTGAACTCCATTTCGGCCGGTGACCTAGACTTAAAATCTCCTTGTGTATGAATTCTTTTGTGAAAGTAGTAAAAAACATGAAAGTCGAAGTGAGTGACATAAATTACCCCGTAGGTAAAATCTTCGATTAAGACAGAAGACATACAAAAAATAGGTCTGGGAATGTTAGTATAAAATTATCTACATGCTGTGCTTGTTAATTTTTATTTTATCGAAAAATCTGTCTTAATTTGCACATTTTCAACATAAAATTCAATGGAAGGTTAAAATAAGCATTAAAATTTTCGTTCTCTCTTCTCGTTCCACATTTATACAAAAATTTTCCTTTTTATTAGGTGTTACTAAAGTTCCAAAAGGAAAATTAGGTAAGGAAATCCCCAAAGTCAATTGTCCTTTAGGGAAAGATGGAAAACCTTCGTTGATGCCTCATGAAACGGATTGCAGAAAATTTTACAGCTGTAACAAGGGTTTCCCCCATCTTCTAGCGTGTCAATCTGGACTTCATTTCAATCCAAAACTGCAAGCTTGCGACTATCCCGAAAATGTTGGCTGCGAAACAGGTTAGACAGCTTCCTATTTCCTGATTTTCAAAATTATTGAAGATGTGAGCATTTTCTTGTGCAATATTTACCTTATTTCAGAGTATAAGGAAATGACTTTCCGCACATTCTGTAAGTGATGCGTTAACTAAATGAGCAATACACAACTTCCACTTTAGAAAGCATTTAACTCTTTGATCTTCGGAAAGTTATCAGGTTTTTATTAAGCTTCGTAGGCTATTCCTGTAATTTAATTACTTCAAACTAAACACAGCTATTTGAAATACAAAGTAAAAGAAGTAATTATAATATTAGAAGAGCTTAAAAATCATTTCGAGTTGAAAACTCTAATACATGCTTAGATGGTTTATTCTGAATTCAACGTTTGTATGAAAATATGTGTGAATTTCATAAATGAAACGAAATCTTCGTCGTCGATATATATAAAATACTGATAAATTACTATCCGATTGGCGATACTTGATAAATTATTATCAGATAACTGATAATATACTCACTTGAGATTTTGCTGTGCATTCTGGAAGCATAACACTGTATGTAAAAAATAAATAAATAAAAAATAAGATGCTTTTTTTTCTAATTTACTCAACATTTCCTTATCGTTGACCTTTTTAGATTTGGACATGCTTACCAAATTCGCGTTTTCTGCAGAATATTCTTTGCGGTTTGAGTTTTTAATCAAATACATATCGACAATTTGGAGCACACTCGTTTAAATTTTAATTATTAATTTATTTATCTATAACTGAAAGTGAATAAACATCAAACAACTTCTACGCAATTTCATTTGTTTTTGTAAAAATAATAGAATGTTCTAAAAAAATAAGCATTCTGTAAAACAAAACTTAAATAAATTCTAGTAAATTATATAAGCATTGTTTTATAAACCATGCGCACCGTGTATTTTACTATATTTCATACCATTTTTTAAAAAATTTAATTTTCTTAAGTTAACAAATTAAATTAGCTGAACTTTAGAGTTCGTCACTACTGTACTGACTTCTTTTTCATTTTCTCCGTGGTAAGGCAATTTTTTTTTTAGTTGCTCTAAAACCCTCTTCTTCCACAAACGTACAGTTGTGCACTTCTGGAAGTAATGATGTCTACTTACAAGTGCTCCTTTAACAACGGAGAACATTTTTTCTTGGTGTAGAAACATGGCGTTATAACTACTCTGAGACCAAGGGCGCCCATATGATAGTTTGTAGGAGAGGGTGGGCCTAGACCTAGGGGTATGGAGTATTTCTAATATTTTGGAAGACGAATGGCGACTTGTAAGCAGCCGTAAAAAATTTCCAGTTCCGACCCTGTTAAAAACTTTGTCCTGTTACTAAAATATTAGGCCACGGTACTCATACTCCTATAAAAAAAAAATAACACGTTATTTTAACTACTTT
Organism: Araneus ventricosus; assembly: GCA_013235015.1. NCBI lineage: Eukaryota > Metazoa > Arthropoda > Arachnida > Araneae > Araneidae > Araneus > Araneus ventricosus. The sequence goes on from BGPR01051916.1 coordinate 3,278, forward strand.
ATTGAAACCATTGAATATTTAGCAACACAAATGCAGGAGCAAAGTCCTTATACAGTGATATCTCGAGATACGAGTTTAATTCGTTCCGTAACCTTGCTCGTATGTCAATTTGCTCGTATCTCAAAGCAATTTTCCCCCTTGAAATTAATTGAAATGCCATTATGTTAATCCGTTCCAGCTCCAAAAATGCTACCCCTAATTGTTTTTGTTACGTGTTTTTGAATAAGAAAAATGTATTTATAAATGACAAATTTTGTATAAAAACATAATAAAAGAGAATGTAAAGCAAAAAAACTGGTTTTATAAAGTGTACATACACCGTACCGTTCCTCGTATCTCAAATGTCGCTCGTATTTCAAAACAAAACTTCGCTGCTCGACAGCGCTCGTATCTCAAATAACTCGTATGTCAGGGCACTCGTATCTCGAGGTACCACTGTACTTTAATACATAAAACAAACTAGATATGTACACCTCATAATATTTTACACTGGTATTGATATAAAAAGCAAACTGTAAGGTAAATTATTATGCGTAGGCTAGTTTATGGATTTGACACTAATATTTATCTGAAAAAGAAAACTGTAAATTTCTTGTCTTTTTGCCAACAAGTCAATCATTTGTCCTCGCGACCAGGGTTTTTTTTCCGCGGAGGACAAAAGAAAATTTTGTGCTCCAAATTCAAAATTTCAACTCGCATTTTACGTTTTAGACCTTCCTGAACATTTAATGCTTTTTCGACTTTTAAATAATTTTTTTGAAAGAAAAACACATGACTACACTGTATTTTTTCCTTTCCCTGAGAGCTGGGGGGGGGGGGGCGCGGGGCCCCACCTTGCCCCCGGGCATGGACGCCCATGCTTGAGACAAGTCGTTGATAAATACAGTGGAATCTCCCTATAACGAAATCGCTTGGTTCCAGTTGAAAAATTCGCTATAGAGAAAGTTTCGTTATACGGAGATTAGAGATTTTTGCAGTTATTTAAGTAAATGTTACAAACCTTTTAGTACGTGCTATGAGTTCAAAAATATTTAATTATGATTTTAAATTAAAAATGAAGTAATATTTATTATAAATTTGTTAAAATTATACTAATTTTTATTGTATAAATAAAATGCTCAAAAGTGAAGATAATTCACCAATTTAGAGAATAATATGTACTAGTACGGATAAACATAAAATGCGTATTGTCGCACCCATTTGCTGCTTCCACCCCGATTCTTGGAACCTTGACCCGTAGAAATGTTGCTCCCTCTGAAGAAACCCAGGTCCCCACAATTGCATTACCCTTCACATAGCATTCTATTGTTATGCGTTATCGCTGGAATGAACAATGCGAGTGGTTTCAGAAATAGGCACTTGTGAGCGATTTGTTTGCCCAGAAATTAGCACCTTTCTTCAAAAATGACAAAAATCGAAAAAGATAAAGGTATGAAAAAATTCGTTATAGGGAGACAACCACTTCGTTATATGGAGAATATTTTGAATGTTATTTAACATTCCGTTTAAAAATTTCGTTATGGGGGAAATTCGCTGTAATAGCAGTATAAGCTTACTTTAAACGAGAGAAATAAATTGAAATGGTTTTTGTACTTTTAAGATGTGACAGCGAGAGCCGTTTCTAAATTTGTAGTGAAAATGAACAGTCGCCTATGTAAATTCTCTGATATAATCCATATTAAATTTTTCTTTCAAGGTGTCCCTAAGAAAGAACCTAAGGGGAAAGTAATTAAGGACGATATTTCCGTAGTATGCTCCAGTGTTTCGAAAGGGAAGACAGTCATGGTGCCACATCCCGGTGACTGCTCAAAATTCGTTGTTTGCGATTCCGGAGCTGCTCATCAGAAATCCTGTCCTGCAGGCTTGCATTTCAGTACTGCCCTTCAGGCCTGCGATTATCCGAGCAAAGTTCAGTGCGACAAAAGTAAGGAATAATTCAAATGAATTGATATATTAATTACCATACGAAATCATGTATTAGTTAATCCGAGTCATTAATTATTACTAAAGGCGGTACTTTTCCGTTAGCCGGGCGCAAGCGAAAAATCGCCAAATAATGCAGAATTCCGCCAAATTTTGGCGAAATTTGCGCCCGCCGACTTGGCTTGCAATTGGCGACATTTGCACACGGCGACTTGGCTCGCATTTGGTTCACAATTGGCGACATTTGCGCCCGGCTAACGGAAAAGTACCCTAAAGGCCTATTTTGGATGAATTCTGGTGAAAATTTGGTTAAGGCGAAGAGGGAGCGCTGAGTTCCTCCCACACGCAAGAGATCTCACTCCCTATAAATAACTCTTATGACTTGAAACCAGGTAGTCCAGTAAACGAAGGTCCAAAATCTGGGTGAAAAAACATTAAATAACATAGTTTTGAAAATTGGTACACATGTTCTTGAGCAGATTATGACGAACATACTAAAAGTCCCCGGTCCTGGGGGGTGATCTCGCGACGCCATCTTCGATTTCATCCCCCCTTATTAATTTTTCCTAAATATCACGAAAGCTATTCAATTTTAAAAATGCATGTTATTTAACAAATTAAAGAGCGTGAAATTCCCTACAAATACATACTTTTATTTTTCTTCCATCTTTAAAAGTCTTGGAGATAATGGGTCTCAAAGGTTGCCGCCATCTTGGATTCTCTCCCCTTTCTCAGTTTTTCTTAGAAAATCTCGAAAACTGTTCACTATTCAAATTACATGTTATTTAACAAATTAAAGAGCGTACCATTCCCTACAAATGGATGCTTTGAGTTTTCTTCAAGCTTTAAAAGTTTTTGAGATAATTGGTCTCAAAGTGGATGAGTTAGAAAAAATCTTAGTTGATAATACAGTCAACGAAGAATTTGAAAGAAAAAAAAATCATTAAATCGTATAGTTTTGAAAACTGGTACACTTGTTCGTGAGGGGCTTCTGATGAACATACTAAAAGTCCCCGGTCCTGGGGGGTAAGCTCGCGACGCCATCTTGGATTTCATCCCCCTCTTTTTAGTTTCTCCTGAATATCTCGAAAAGTATTCAATTTTCAAATTACAATTTATTCAACAAATTAAAGAGCGTAAAATTCTCTACAAATAAATACCTTTATTTTTCTTCCAGATTTAATAGTTTCCGAGATAATGGGTCTCAAAGTTTATAGCCATCTTAAATTTCATTCTCCTTTTTTTAATTTTTCTTGAATATTTCGAAATATCTTCAATTTTTTAATTTTATGTAATTAGCATATTAAAGATCGTAAAATTCCCTACAAACCCATCCTTTTATTTTTGTTTTAGTTAGATTAATTATTAGTAAAGCTAATTATTAAGCATCCATTTGTTGGGAATTTTACGATCATTAATTTTTTGTATTACATGTAATTTGCAAATTTCGAGATATTCAAGAAAAACTAAAAAAGGGGGGATAAAATACAAGATGGCGGCAAATTTTGAGACCCATTATCTCAGAAACTATCAAAGCTAAAATAAAAATAATAGAATGTGTTTGTAGGGAATTTTAAGCTCTTTAATTTGCTGATTATATAAAATTTGAAAATTGATTAGATTTCTAAATATTCAAGAGAAACTAAAAAAGGAGTATTAAATCCAAGACGGCGATAAAATTTGTGACTCATTATCTCGGAAACTATTAAAGCTGGAAGAAAAATAAAAGTATGTATTTGTAGGGAATTTTATGCTATTTAATTTGTTATAGTATATGTAGTTTGAAAATTGAATAGTCATCGAGATATTCAAGAAAAACTAAAAAAGGGAGATTAAATCCAAGATGGCGGCTCGAGCTACCCCCCATGACTGGGGACTTTTAGTATGTTCATCATAAGATGGAAAATAGCATTTTTTTTTAAATAAAATTTTGGACTGAAAATATATTATTAAAGTGCCAATATACCAATGTAATTCCGCCATATTTCCGCTCTTACTGTTTCAATATTAAGATAGATTTATAGACTAGGAATTCTTTCTGCACCAGACTGAATTTTTGCCTAAACCTTTACAAAATTTTCGAACTTTTCGCTCTCACGAATTTTGAAATACTTTTGTCCAATTATTGGAAATTAAAATTGCATTTTTTTGTGTAAGTGATATTTTTAAAACATTAAAATAAATTTAAAACTTTATTTATATGTATAGGTTTCTAGTACTACATGTAAGTAAGGAAAATTTAAACAGAAACGGTGTAAAAGCTCATAAAGGATTTCTTAATGATCGTATATCAACCCAAACGTCTTAACGGTAGATTCAGAGTCAGTTTTACTCTTGAATAGTTTTGATATTTCTTTTGGTGACATAAAGGGTCTCGCATATGTGTAACTCTGAGTACGTTGGCTGAGTATTAATGACCGACCATTTTGTCGGAGCGCATGGCTTCTAAGGAACATACTCTTCAAGCCTAATAATTAGAAGATTTGGGAATAACTCAAACTGTTTTATTCTAATGAATCTACTTTCCGAATAACCGACACCAATGCTGGTAACTAACATAACATTTTTCCGTTGGTAAAAAAAAGCAGCGGTCATTTGAAATGAAATTTTCAAAATTATTAAATTTATTCATTAACAGATTGCCTAATCTAACTTGTTTCACTTCGTCTTCTGTCTATCATTACATCATCAACTATTATCACAACTGGCACCCTCTCACAATCGCACTTCAACGTTTTTTTTTATCTCTTTAGTGGGAGTCCTGCGGTCAGTTGGTGTGCCCAGCGCTTTCTGCCCAGAAGTTAACGGAAAGATTGCCATATTCTATCGGCATCCATCCAACTGCTCCGTTTACTATCTTTGCAGCAATGGCTTAGCGTACGAATTCGTGTGTCCTGCTGGGCTGCATTTCAACCTTCGCCAAAAAAAGTGCGACTACGAAGATAATGCCAGGTGTCCGATAGGTAAATGATGCTTAAGATTTCCTCAAAAAGTGTAAAAGATGGGAAGATAGCGTTTTAGTTTACATCAAAGTAGAGATTCGAGTCGCGACGCCAAATGAGATCATCACATTGTTTTAGGGCAAGGGTTCCCAAATTTCCCCCCCTTTATTATTCTTTTCGTTTTCGTGTATCCCCAACTATCATATTCACGCACCCCCAACCACCCATCTAGGCAAAGAAGTTTTTATCAGTAATGTTAAGGTTAGTTTAAGTTAGCTAAAAGGTGAAATGACTCGAATTAATAACATTTGCAGAGCCTATTTTTGATTTGACATTTTATTCCATTTTTGCAATAGTATTAATTCAGCGCCAAAGCGAATGAAACCAGTATTGTAATTATTTCGCTATAACCTATAAGGATAGCTAAAAATTACACTTCCTAAAAACCAAATATTCAAGTGATATAGTTATTAAATAGCAAGTATTCACTTGGAGAAACAAAATTATCTAACCTTTTACTTTCGAAATTTAACTTTTTACAAGCGTATACGAAGTATACAAAGTATTGTAATCGTCAAAAATTCGAACTCGAGATTTTGACGAATCTCCGCGTTTTAGACCTCCCCGAGTCCGAAGAACACAATTTTGGAATTATGTCTGTGAACACGATAACTCGAAAACTATGAGAGCTACGGGGATGGAATTTGGTATGTGGTCTTTAAACATAATTTGCAGGTTTCTATCAAATTTTGGACAAATTACGTCAACGGGAAGTTTGTCTGTCTGTATGTCCGAAGTCATGTGAACACTATAATTCAAAAACTTGAATAGCTAAATGGATAAAATTTGGTACACAGTTTTATCGTTATGAATGTAAGTCCGTATAAAAGTTTGGGCCAAATCCGTCAAAAAGAGGCGTTGAAATTGCATATTTAATTTCTTTTAATCCGACTCTCATGCGCATGCGTATTGGTAGCAATCTGTTATTGCTGTAAATTTTATTTACAACAATAAATAATGTTTTCAAACATCAATTGTTAACAATTTTTTATTGTTGTAAATCAAACCGATCTCATTATTTCAGCAAATCTTTCATTCACACGCTTTTGCAATTGTTACGGTTGTGGTAGTATAAATTGTTTTCTTGGGAATTCAATTCCAAAGCAGAATTTTCGCTTTAGTATTCATTGCATTGCCTATTTTATCGCGCCTGCTTCAAAGTAATATTTTTTTGAAACGTGGCAACAGATATTTGATTTTTTGTTTGTTTTTTTGTTTTACTTTCTCGTATACGAAGTATACAAAGAGAAAGTATTGTAATCGTCAAAAAAATTCGAACTCGAGATTTTGACGAATCTCCACTTAGAAAGTATACGAGAAAGTTTAGGGGAGACCACTCCCGCTAGTTACAATAGTGAATAGTTACATGTGAACACTATAATTCAAAAACTTGAATAGCTAGATGGATAAAATTTGGTACACAGTTTTATCGTCATGAATGTAGGTCTGTATAAAATTTTGGGCCAAATCCGTCAAAGGGTTGACTGTCTGTCGGCCTCTATAATTTACCATTGAAACCAATCCGCTATCTCCACGCGCATCCGTACAGAAGCAATCGTCTATGCTCGATTACGTCAGTTTGTCCTTGAGACGGCAAGAGTGAAACCTAGCAGTGTGCGATAGATGCGTTTTAATCGGTACGCATCTCTTTGAATTCTTTACCTAGATATTTTTCAATCACTAGAATGAAAAACCTTCTGATAAAGGGGTCTATTCTGGTACCCACAGTTGGGTTGGGTCTTTTCTCATTGTTAATGTGCGGAAAAAGTGACGTCTCCCAACCCAACCGGAGGTACCAGAATAGACCCGATAGTCATTGGATTCTGGATAACAGTAGGTTCGAATTTTTTTAGCCACGCGGGGGAAGGAGAAACGGCACCTTTTGGGGGAAGTATACGAGAAAGTTTAGGGGAGAACACTCCCGCTGGTTTAATCCATTGTGTTTTCTTGCTTCAACCATTAACAACTTTGATTTCACTTACCCCAGGTTGGAAACCTCTGTTTAGGGAAAAGAAAATTACAAATCTTGGAGAAACTTAACGCTTCTGTTAAATTCTGGAACTCTAATTTAAAACAAAACTATGAATGATGACGATCCTGCTTGTTTTTTACAGTTTTGTTTATGTCTAATTTCAACTTAATAGACTCTCAACTTGGCACTCTACTCTGGAATTGAAAATAATGAATAATAAGATCAATCCACTATTATTTACATCCCCGTATTGGACCTTATTTACTATTATTTAGTCGGAATTTTTACCAAAAATTCAATTTTGCCCAACTATTTAGATCTAGGTATAGCGGTCCAGAGTGCCATCGCTAAAAAGCACGCATGTACCTGATCTTCTATTATTATTAGATGTTGTGAATTCTTTTCGAAGCTGCTCACGAAATCTAACGAGTTAATGAACTGATATAGCCATGGTAGTAAAAGTCTACCGACGAATTCAGTACTGCGTTTATTTGTATTAAAAAGTTAGTTTCCATCGAACATCACAACCACGCCCAAGAAACGGTT
>BGPR01051917.1:0-10720 GCA_013235015.1 Araneus ventricosus
CAAACTTCGTTCCAGTTACGTATTGCTAGCAAAAAACAGGTGAAAAAAAATTTTAGATTTTTTTAAGAAAACATTTATATCTTCCCAGATATTTATATGCTGAGTTTACAAAAATTCAGCAAATTTATACACATTAAACATTACCTTTTCTGAAAGTTTCATCTTGTTATCTGAGTATTCTGTTCAGCAGGGTGGGCCAAACATTTTTTGTCTTCATCCAGTTTTGAAGTGGTCCCCCCTAATTTACCCTGAGGATCAAATCTTCAATGTAAAATGTAGTTATTGTCTATTCTTTACATGTCTGAAGTTTAAGGCAGTAGGTTAAAACTATTCTGGAGAATTCTAAAAAAAAAATGTGAAAATCTACAAAGAATGTCCGGATACTTTTAGGCATATATATATATATAAAACTTTTAAGAGGTTTATTTCTCTTTCACCAATAGCAACCAGTTTGTTTACAAATCAAAACTGGTAATACCTCCATAGCAGTAAGAATATAACTTCATAGTCATAGCCTGTTACTATATCCGTTTCTGGTGTAAAAATAAATTCTCAGAGAAACGAAGTTAAGATGAAGAATTCACAGTATTTCTTACAACATAATTAAATTTTGGATGGAATGATTTAAAGAGATGAGTTAGAAATCAAGCCTTATGAAAAGGACTTAGGCAGACCAGAGAACGTTTAGATCACTATCGAAATAGTTTCAAAGTGAGTGAAGATAAAACTGTTTCAGTTCACAAATTCATGAAACTTATTATTGTGAATATTGTACAATGGCCACGACCCTGCGCACACCACTTGGCGCCTTCTTTTTTTTGTCTTGACGAATTTTCTTGGAGCGCTGAATCGCCAGTTTGACTCTAGAGAAGCGTCAGGAAGGTCTTTGCGCGTGGAAATCGACGCAGATGCTCTGCGCGGGATCGAAAACTAGTAGTGAGTAATGTCGTTTATAAGTTTATTGTCATGCTATAGTATTGCTATTATTAAGGGACCCTGAGTTGTCTTAATCACATATTACGTTCAAAATTATTAATCACTTTACACTGCTATTTGATTTGTACTGATAATTATCAAGTGTCTTTTTAAAAATAACTCTTAAAAGTAATTTTTATTAATTTTTTTTTTGTCATAGCTTTTATAGAGATGCCTTCTACGAAGGAAGAGACTTTCGTTTGGCCAATCATTTGAATAGCGAAGTGAAAGTGAAAACGGGAAATTAAGATAGCAAGAACAAAAGTAGAATAACGATTGGTTAATTCATGCGTGAGAGAGCTCAGATAGCATAAAGTTTGCAACCAAGTTTAGTTTTGACAGTATTACCTTGTCATAGTAAATTTGACGCGTCAAACTTGAAGCGAACTTGTAGCAATTCGCCGTGACAATAGCACCACCTTACAAAAACGCGTTACCACAGTTCATACGTGACAAATAACAGCCTCATACATTTACAACTTGCTGTAAGTTTACCAAACAAGAAAGCAGTCTAAGATAACTATTGGTCCTTGGATATTAATTATAAAATGTTAATATAGATTGGTACCCTAATAAAATTAGATTAATTTACCTTACCAATTATTAAATCAATACTGGGTGCTGAGAATGACACATCAAATATACAAATTTGCTGCATAGTTGAGCAAGTGCCACTACCAACCCCTATGAACACAGGTACCTAAATATTTTTTTATTGAAAGCCGCGAGATAAAAGTGCAACTGAAAACATATTTACAATGCGTTGTTTCAAGAACAAATAAATTACATATAAAAGAAAACAAATTTTTTAAATTTAAATATTTTTTTACTTAACCACATATTAAGATTCTTTACTGCTACAAATTAGACATATATAAAAAATAATGCACACAGGACTGAATATATATTAACCAAGAAATGATGTAGCTACACATGGATATATAAGCACTGCAGGCCTAAAGTGCAACTTAGGACCACTAAGTAAAACAACCTAAGTCAGAAAAACAATGATGACTATTCTGCCACATAACTAAACGCGTCCTTGAATTAATAGACACTTTTAAAAATGGATCTGACTTGTATTCAACCTAGAGATTATACTTGAAGGCTTATGCATGTTACTTGCACCTTTCATTTTGCATCAGCCATTTTAGACGTGTACCACTCATTCAAAAAATTGGAAATTCTGAAGATGGAAAAACACACATGACTTGTATCGTGAAACAGGAACAGAAGCACTAATTTATATCAATTCCTGTTACAAAATATTTCGATGTACGAGAGATGAAGAAGATGGTGATGCACTAACTGCATGCTTGAGAGAGCAAGGTAATACGCACTCATTAATCAAGGTTCACTGATGAAGAAATGTTCATGCCACCAAGTAGCAGAGTTTATAAAATAAAGGAAGCAATCGCCCTTTCTTTTATGAAAAGCATTTTAATTCACAAATTGTTCCAGAAATGCACTGCTTGAAAACACTTCATTATAAGTTAAACTTTTTTATCACAGTTGGCATGGCAGTTTTTCTTAAAGGAATATCAACGTAAAATATACTTCAGCTTCAGATCAAAAGATACAATGAAAAGTATTAACGGAAAAAAATATGTCAGGAACTGAAACCCCAGAGCCCAACAGCGGTACAACAAAAAAAACACCAATACTCGTTTTAGTCAAGCACAAAGAAATTCAAATCACATAAAGGGAAAACGCTTCCAGTCATAGACATAAAGCCTAATAGCATAAAATTCTTCCGCGACACAAGATGGCAGTAAATAGTCCCCGTTGAATAAATTTGATTTATAATTTAATAAAGTTGAAACATTAGTGGGAAAGACATCAAAGTTAAGACAATTAAAATTTAAGTCAAAATACAAGTAAATAATAAAAAAAATTTAGATATTTAATGAAAACTACTAAAAATTACAGTTTAAATTACAAAAGGTTACCAGGAATGCCACACGAGATGAAAGAAACTTTGGTGGGAATTTAAATAATTAAAATACTGATAAAACCGAAAATGAGTGTAGATGCATTTTCGCAATCTAACAATAATGGCACAAGAGATAGTATCTTGAATTCTCTGTTTTAAAAAACATCCGATTTTAATTGCATCTCTAGACCATTCTTCTTTTTTATTAATTCAATAAATCAATGATAATTTGTGAAAAAATTTTCCTTTTTTTTTTATAAAATAATTTTTTGAAATATTTTCTATGTTTTTTTCTCGCAACAGCACTCGCGCTTTAAAGAAAACTACAGTGCACTCCCGATTATCAGGGTTAATCACCAGTAGTGGACCGCACGGACAATTCAAAAACACGGATAATCCGAAAACACTTTTTTTATTGAGAACAAATCAACATCAGTACAAAATATAAAGAATTAACATCAAACTAAGATTTTCCTTTTAACATTTACTGTTTTCAAAATCTATAATGCGTCTTTGCTTCTGCTTTGTTCATCTCTTGTCGTATATCGGCCCATATTTGACGAACCGCAATAATACCATCGTAATCAAATCTGTCTCCCCTATAATCTATAAGTTCCACAGATGAACAGCATAATGGCGAGGAAGTATATTCCCCTCATTTTACTACATCTTCTGCATCAATACTAGCGATACTCCATTATCAATTTTTTTAAGATTTCTAAATTTTTGTTTAACATTTCTGTACTTCGTTTTTCGTTTCTAATCCTCATTTTAGCAGTAAAAATTTATACTAACTGACGATAAACAAGAAGCAAAACTAAAGGAGGCCGTACAGTGAAGAGGATGAAGAAGTTAAAGCGTGCGAGCGAAGCGTTCGCCTGGGAGGAGGAATGGCCCCAGCAGAGTGGCTGATTTTATCAGAGAATTAGGGTTGAACTATTGGTGCACGTGGAGGAAGAAAAGAAAAAATCTATTCTTTATCCTCCGTCGTCATCCTCACACGGATAATACAGTATACTGTATATCCTTTTCTCTGAATATTTGAAATTTAGCGTTTATAAACCAGAAATTAACCGAAAAAACAGTCAATGTGTTTGTTGAAAAATAAACTTATACATTTTGTCCCATTTTAAAGTAATTACTTTTGAACTCTAATTTCATAATTTATTCTACTAGCAAAATGTAGTTATTAGAAAACAACTTTCTCTTTGACTTTACAAATCATATTCTCAACACAAAAATTAAATGAAATCAAGAGAAAACAGTTTGTTTGAACATAAGTCGTATACGAATCAGATCAGATGTATTAGCGAAATCTATCTTCTTCTCTCCAGGTTTAACTGGCCCAGTGGTTACCGCGTCAACTTCTGAACAGTAGATCGCGAGTTCTAATCCAGATTGTGTTCCTACTCTGTTTTGCTATAATTTGGAATGAAATTTGACGGCAGAGATCTTTGCAAAGTCTGTCCCATGGTGACTCTAGAAACTTGCGCTTGTTGCAAATTGCACCTCATGCATGTCAAACCTGCTTTAAGCTTGCACTCATTGTCATGTCACTTGTTCCAAGCTTCACCTCTTCATGTCAGAATTTGTTGCAAGCTACTCAGAAACTAAAATTGTTATTTGTGGAATATTTTCAAATTTCAAAAGCCGTTACTCATACGTCACTGTCATCTGTCAAATTCTAGCCTTTGGAGAGATTAATTTTGCTAGGTTTTAAAAAAAAATTTTATTAGAGAAAAACTTTTTCGTGTAAACTCATTACATTTTTTTTAAATTTATTTTCGAAGACATAAGTCGAGCTGGATGATTATGAGTGCGTCGGATATAGGCGAATTTTGTTTTTACCTTCAAATCTGAATTTCTGATTTTGTCAAAATAGGTGTCTTCATCTTTTCTAAGAAACTTTTGTCTATAGATTCCTTCAGAAATGAATTATATGGGCGATACTCTAATGGAATGCAGAGCAAACTTGAGCCCTAACATTCTAGATATTTTGGAACTGTCAAATATAAATTGTTAATATGAAGTTTTTGAGTCAGAATATCCCTCTCAAGAACCTTTTGGTAAAGACTTTAGAGACAATTCATTCAATAATTATTGAATGATTGGCCAGCACTTACCAAATTTCTATACATTCAGTGAATCGTTCTCTTTCTGCTATAATTCCCTAGTTTCCAACCCCTGTTAAAATACGTATTTCAGGCTCTAATCCAATACTTGAATCGTTATATGAAAAGCCTTTGTGTACCTCAGAAAGCGCGTATAGGTTATGATCAGAAACATATAAAAATGCCTTTTTAATTTTACTTTCAATTATTGGCAAAAAATTATAATAAATGCAGAAATTTATCTCATGGCAATTATCTGCTTAAAGCATGGATACCGCTTTGAAAAACTCACATCAGTTGCATTGTCTTCCATCCACGTTCATTCTCATAGCTCTAAACATTTTGAAATTAGAGACGGAAATGGCTGAGAGGGATGAATTTTTCCCCTATATCTCCGAAATAAAGGAATGAACCTTCGCCTTCCGGCTTGCATATAGGAATTTATTTTTACTCGCACTTAGTGATAATGATCCAATGTTCATTAGAATATAATTTCTTCATTATATTACATGTAATCATAAACAAAAAGACATTAAAATCTTTCAGAGTAAATATTTTATTTAGTTTATCAAAGAGAAATGATTAAACAAGAGATTTTCGAAACTCTGGTCCTTCATAGGTTTTAAAAATTACCTACTTCTGCGTAATTTGCGTGAAAATTTTTGCCTAACTTATTTCCTTTCGGCGAAACAATAGTTTGAAATTTTAAATAACAGGCAGAAAATTTAAAATAATTTTCACGAAACCATTGACAAACGGTTATAAAACAATAAGCTGAGATGAATAAAATAAAACTATATTTAAAATTTATGAAGGAGTCAAATATATAACTGAAGTTACTAAATAACAATTGTTATATGTATGTTTGGTTAATTGGGATAATTTCATTTGAAAAGAACCCAAGATTATTAATTTATATGTTTCTTAAACTCATTAATAAAATTTTACTAAACTGATCTCATCCGTTTAATTTCCAACTGTTACATTGCATCATCAGATTAAAATTCAACCTTTAAATATTTAAAAAAATACATTTTGTTGCTTTTATTAATTAAACATAATTTTGATTTTTAATGTTTTTCTATCCTGCATTTTCATAAGAATCTTGCATCTCTTTATTGATGAAAAGTTTTATAGGTAATGATAGATCGAAGTTACAAATTTTATTCTTTTGGTAAAATCCTTGACTATAGGATATTAACTTAAAGTAGACTTTTTTATTAAAGCATAAGCCTTTAATATTTTGTTACTTTTAACGCTTGCGTTTGAAGAACTGACCCAGTTTTTTATATTGCATAATGAATTAAGGTAATAATTTTTTATATATATGATCAAGTTTTAACACCTTCTTCATTTAAAATAATTCAATGAAAATATGTGTTGTGGTGGGATATTTAACATAAAAAATTCATAGAATAATTTGTGAATGAAAATATGAGAATATATTATCAATTATGAAGTTAATACGTTCAAACAAGGAAATTATTGATAAACTGCATTGTATATTTAAATTTTCTCAGATTTTCAAAAGATAAAACGATTTGAATTTAGAAATTTGCTTAAATGAAAGATGCTTGTTGTTGGTATAACTTATTTTTGTTACTAATATTTTATTTATGCTCAACAAATGAAGCTTTTTCTATTTGAAACTTCCTTGCATCTAGTCAGATTTAGTCCCTTTTCTTGAAATTTCATTTTATCTTCATAACGCAATTCAATATTTCTGTTTTATAAAAGTTTAACACATTTATTTTTCTGTCTTCATTATTTAGCTCTATTTCTTCTTCTGCTCCTTGTTTCCACATATACCTTTTCTCTATTTGAACATACATTTAAACCGAAGAGCTGGCATTTCTCTCGTGTATAGATGATATTTTAGCTGATCGTAATGATATTTTAGCTCTATGGCATAAATAGAACTGTAGAAAATGAAATTGTTTAATAAAATGAATACTTTGAAAAGCATTGAAGAACGCTTATCTCAAAATATATTTTATTTATATTTGGTAATTTTTCCAAGCTGAATTTGCGGTTGTTTTGAAATTGCACAAAATAATAAGGGTTTGCGATTTCCTTTTCATTAAATTAGACTGTCAAAAAATATTTGACTTTAGCCTGCAAAACAAGATTGTTGACGAAGAATAGATTGATGTACAATAAATGATTGAGGGTCTCTGTCAACCGGCAAATAAACAACTTACCTTATTTAAAATACATTTGATAAATATTGCTTTAACGCTAGACAGACGGGTAGTAGTCATTTTGACCACAAATGAATTTCAAACGCTCATATTCGAAGGAGTTTTAGTTAGTAAAATTATGCCGATGTTTGGCATACTGACGGAAAGCTGCAGTTGTCTTTTATTAGATATTCGTCATCTTGTCATATGGTTACAGGTTCTACTCAGTGTTATGGACACGGGACGATATCATGCCTATTTTTAGAAGGAAATGATTAAAAGTGTATCTGAGGCTCTCTCATGCATCAGCTTCATTACTTGATTTCCTAAAGACCACAGATGTTGAAGATTCAACGATTTGACTTCACTTTCAACGATGACTACTGAAAAAAATTCACTGTTTTTATGAAGCATATATTAATATCATGATGAGATAAAATCAAATCTCAAAAAATAAGAGTCAAAAGGTTTGCAGTGATTTTTAATTTTGGATATTCTTTCGACAGTGTAAACCATACAGATTTCTGGTCGTTTCACTACAACTGAATTCTCACATTGTAATAATATCAACATTTAATTATCTTCTAAAAACTAATCATATCAAATGATCAAAACTCTCCCAGACTTTGTTAAGAAAACAATTGTGAATCAGTTTTTCTACCCTGATTGTATTCACTTCCATTAAAAAGGCATGCCCGTCAAAACTTTTATCATATTTCAAGACAAATTCATATGTTATCATAAGTCATTAACATCATTATTTTAGCTTAATGCTCAGTGAACATGAGGAATGCGATTATAATTTTAAATTGACACCAATTATCTTAAAACAAAAATCATGGATTTTCGTGAGTGTGAACATATTTTTCAAAAGGAATTTTCAGACTGGGATTTTTCTTTTTCATATTCTTTTATCTCCAACACATGGATATACGATATTAAAGTAACCCTTATCATTATCTTATCTAGGCCAATTACGCTATGATATTAGTTAATTCGTATATGAATTAGTATAATATACTTATGTTCTACTGTTTGACAATACAATTTTTTTATTAAATTGTAGGAATATATGCTGGTTATGTTTTGTATAAAGATACCTAAAATTTAAATCTGTTGTATTTATTATAATTTCTCAAATAAAATTAAAGATAACTGATATTTGAACTGTAAAGCTGCAAACAAAATCTTCGCTATTCTTGTGTTTTGAGTGTGTGTCAATAAGGCAATAAATTTCTATCACCCCTTCTCAAAACTGCATGTTCAAATTGTAATGATCCCAAGCTTGAAAAATAGCATACAATAATTTTTTAAAAATTCTGACTACAACATGAATAGTATTTCTTTTTGATTCAAATTTTAAATTATAAAAATATTTCGAAATCATTTTGCTTGCCAAATATATTGTCCATCTACATCGTCCACTTATCTCGACTCTTTTACAGAGAAGACTTTTTTATCTACAGAATTTCAACGATCTGTGAACAGAAACAATAATTCATACCTTTTAAATCTCACTAAAATCTGTGGTTGTCGGTCATTTACAGTACCACCTTGTTGATCCGGCGATTTCTGACGTATGAACAGGAATAATTTTATATTCGACAATTTTAACTTTTTTGTACACTCTTATATTTCTGAAACAGCTCGCACATATCAGTTACTCAGTTCCATCTGACAACACTAATTTATATCTTATGCCTATGAAAATGCTGAGTTAGATGACTACTACATTAACTTCAATAAAAGTACAAACTCTTAAGAAACATTACTCAAATTTCCTTATTAAAACAACAACGAAAATTCTTGAAAGATTCAGTATGGGTATATATTACATAATAATAAGCACTTTAATTCCAACTTACAAAATCTATTCGTATTACTCTGTTTGTTGAAAAGTCGAATAATTGTAGAATTCGTGAAATTGGAAATTTTTAAAAAAGGACGAAAAGAAAATGATATTTTTTTCTCACTTCTTAGATAATTAGAAGGTACTCGATAATTTTGTGCATTAAATATATCATAATAGACACAGACGGAAAGTGGTATATGATTTTCCAGTTACAAAATTATTATTAGTTATTTTTTTTCATTTTTGAAATTTAAACTAAAAAGAAATAAAAATCTGCTTCCATTGGTTTCACATTTTTCCATCCAAAATATTTTCTAGTTTCTGAATTCTATTGAGAAATTATGGCTTTTGCAACTTTGGATCCCTTTGCAGAAAATACAACTATATTACATTTTTTAGGCCGGGTATGTGCAGTTAGTCTTCAGTTAAAAGTTCACAATTTTCATCATAAGGCTGCAGGTTTGTTTCTGAGATAAAGAATAGTATCTATTGACGATATGACAAAAACGTGTAATGGAAGATTCTCAAAATTACAGGTCAATTAATTTAAAATCCTTTATAGACAAGCCGTTGAAACAATAGTAACCGTTCGAAAAATCCAAGATATCCTCGTCGAAAAATTTCTTTCGTATCGAAGATTATAATAAAATTATACTCACAAAGAAATAGCAAATATCAGCAGCGTCCGTTTACTCTATTAGGCTAGAAATTAAATCCAGAATTTGTCTCTGGTATTATTAAAATTTTAGAAACGTTTTAGAAATCGAATACAGAAAAAATTAAGATGGATTAATACTAACGTAAT
Source organism: Araneus ventricosus (assembly GCA_013235015.1). Lineage (NCBI taxonomy): Eukaryota > Metazoa > Arthropoda > Arachnida > Araneae > Araneidae > Araneus > Araneus ventricosus. The sequence continues at coordinate 9,857 of BGPR01051917.1, forward strand.
TCGGCAAATCCTATTAAATATTACTAATTTTTAACTTCGAATCTCTACATAAAATTTTTCTTTGAATTTCCTTCTGCAATCTTGAAATCTATCAAAAAAATATTTGTTTCTCATTTGCTGGGAAACAAATATGGTTATAAAATTTTATCTTCTGGAATGTGCTGTTTTGATTCCATTCTGAAATTCTGAATGCAATAGCTTTAGAGATTTTGACTTCAACAAGGCTTTTGTTTCTATCTTTTTATAATTTAAAAAGAAATAAAAAGTAAATAAGCCTAATGTTTTTTACTAAACGTTTTGATAGATTCTCTTTTTTACCTTTTTGGAAGAATTTCTTTCTATTTTTGAAGCAGTTACTCCGATTATAAATATGTCAAATCTTTTACAAACGGGATTCACACCGTTGTTGTCTTGAGTTAGAGAATCTTCGTCCTGACCAGAATTCTGCGGGTTCGATGCTCTGGTATAGGCCAGTGATGATATGGATGGCTGTTTGAGAAAGAATGATGAAAATATGTATCTGAGGCCATGTCTTATAACTTGCTTTTTTCCTATCTTAACGATGGACATATGGAAATAGAAAGTTTTTTATTTTCTTAAACATTACCGTATTCATGAAACTTTTGATAAAATTAATATATAAACAAAAAGAATCAGGAAAACTATGCGGGCAAAGGGGAAATTTGTATGCCGTCACTTTCGATTTTATATGTTTTTTCGACAGTATAGACCACGCAGGTCTCTGATATTTTGAATTAAAACTGAAATCTCACATCATAATAATTTCAATATTTAATTCTATTATTGTCAGGGATAAATCTGCTTTTTTTGTTCTTGTTTAAATTTGCATGCACATCTATTAAA
>BGPR01051918.1:0-10719 GCA_013235015.1 Araneus ventricosus
TAAAATAACAGAGAACTTTTAACTGTTATTGCTGCTCGGTAGATACCAATGGAACTATGGACGTAAATCCTTATTTCACAGAAAATATAAAATTTCTACACTACTAAGGCTGTGTTAGTAAAAAATGGGGAAAACATGGACTTTGTGCACTTAAACCTTTAATCCTCCATGCATATTTTATGTTTTCGGATTCCTAAACCCTCTGCACTTTTGCGCATACACCAGTGGAAGTTATTTTCGCCAAGATAGGGGAAAAGCAAGGAATGGAGGGGGAGATGTTTACATTTTACATTGGGTCCGTCCACAAATGATATCACGCTTGGAAGAGAGGAGGGAGTTCATGAAATTGTGACAAGGGGAGGAGTGGTAACAAGAAGTGTGACATCACACATTTTGAAATGACAATAAAACATCACATATAAAAACATTTCAAATCAGCAGATAAAATGTTGAAATTACAGTAGAACCCGGCCAGGGCCTGACGAGCACTCCTTTAGTCCGCAATGGAGTAAAAAAATCGAGGGGCGCAAAATTGTCAGAACAAAATGAGAAAAAAAAAATTGCAACGGGGTTTCTGAATTAATTAGAAATGTTTCTGAAAAATTCTGAAAAGACAGTAAAACAATCTCATTTTATGAACTAATGACCACAAAACTTTCAAGGCATTGCTCCAGTAATCTATATATATAAAAGGCAATGACTGCGTGAATTTTGCTCTAAAATTGAGCATTGGTAGAAAAATTTTACTAACTCTTCCAATAAGTGTTGAATACTGGGAACGTAGTTTTACCAAACTAAAAATAATCAGGAGCTATTTGAGAACAACAACATTTCAAACAAGATTGTCAGACCTCCCTATATTAGGAATTGAGTATGAACTGAGTAAGAGTTTAGATGATTCTGAATTAAAGAATTCTCTGAGTTAAAAGTTCGTAAAAAAAATTCATTTGAATTATACTCCTGTTTAGCTGTTTTTTTAAAGTATTTTGAGTGAAAAGTTATAAGTATTTGTGTCAATTACTGAGATACACTGTTGTTTTTTGGACGTTCACCAAAAAATGTAAAAAGACCAAGTATCTTTTTTTTTTAGAATTCTTACATTTTTGTTCCATAGGGGCGCAATTTTTTACATTTGAACGGAGCGGTTCAAAGGCTAAATCCGACCCTAACCCCGCTAATCCGAAATTATTTTCGAAAATTCGAACCGATTTTATTTTCGAAAATTATGCGTAATTGAAAAGATTACCTGAAAATATTTAAATATACATACTAAAAACAAAAAAGTCCTTTTTCAGCATGAATAATTTTGTACACATTGAAGAAACTAACGCAATTCGCCTTTAGATAAGGTCACTTCATACAGGAGTACATCCATTATTCTAATGAAAAGGGGAGGCATATTCTCTTTCTATTGCTTTTGAATAAAAGAATTCAAGAGATAGTAGTGCTTTTTTATTTTTTTAGCACACATCTTTTCCTTTTCTATTTTTATCGGAATTTCGGGTAATCCGAATGTTTTGTAATCCGAACATGCACCGGTCCCAATTAGTTCGGATTAGCGGGGTTCTACTAAACAAGAATTTGAGGGTATTTTTTAATCTGGGCTAAAACAACTTTCATGTGATTTTTTTCACTTACATTCCTTTCTATTAGAAAAAGGCATTCAGGGTAGATTCTGAGAATATGGTAGCAGCAGAAATTCTTCGCCATCAGAAGAAAACCTCCCCCTGCTCACAAATGTCATTAAAACCCATAGTTAAGGTTTAAAAATAAAATTTGAAATATGATCTATAACGCAGTGCTTTGTTTCTGAACTGTAAGTATATGTTTATGTAATATAGAGTGACATGTGACAAGGGAGGGAGGGCGTATGGTGGAGTGTGACACTTTGTGACAAAGGGGGGAGGGGGTCTAAAATATTGTAAGAAAGTGTGGCATTATTTATGGACAGCCCCTTAGCGTGACTTAACAAAGAACTCCGGAAATACGCTCATCTTACTCATTGCCTCACCCCTTTCCAGAGTAAAATCGCCCAAATGTGCTAGTCTCGGTATACTGAAGCGATCAGTAGGTTACATTATCATTTAAAATTACTACATCACCTACCACACACACAGAAAAAGAAATTATAAAATGTGTTTTGTAGATTGTTACAGAAGCAAACTAGCATGTCAGGTAATACTTTGGACGCTTTCCGAGGGAATTTTTTATTTCTATATTTAGCCCTTTTTAAGGCTGAGATAATTGGTAATACTTTTTTGAAGTGCGAGGCCCAGCCGACAAGGAAATCCCCATAACAGCGATCGATCAAGTGTCGGAACTAAACACTTCACTGCTGCTGAAGAAATTTCAGTAACTTCCGGAAATTATTTCTTCCTTAGTTTCGAAAACAATCGATCTTTGGCTTCCAAGATGTGGCCAGCCCTCAAAATACTTTTATAGAAGGTAGTTGAACAAATACAAAAGCGATTTATCATTTGTTTACAGACAATTGCTTTAATTTTTAACATACGTTCTGTAAAATGTTAGATATACAATAAATTGATTAAGGTAGCATAAAAAGAATTGCTTATCTATCTGTAGTCTCATTTATCGCATAGTGTATCCGTGGTACAGTAAAATATTGTTACGAAAATAGTCCTGTGGGTGTACGGTGGAAACAGTCCAACAAGCAGGATATTGGAGAACGAAACTTTATTATCGAATATTCCGAAAAACATGAAGCGCAGGTAATAGAAAAAAGAGCACTTGGAAAAACTAGCAATACAAACATACAGAAATTCACTAATAAGAACAACAACAGCACTTTCATTACCGCTCGGCGTCTAACAGCTTACTAGCTCGCCCAGCGGATAAAACTACAAAGAGAGATTCCAAAGACGTTCGCACTCCAAAGACGTTCCCAATCGATCAGCATTTTCAAGTCGATCAACACACCACACTGTGATCCGAACAGGTCTATTTATAGTGAAGTCACATGGAATCATCTGGATAAATCAGGATCTCGGCCCCATGAGAGAAATCAAGAAAATTGCAGTACCTTTGAGATCCTACATTTCTTCGGCAAAATCACCAAAATGATCGCCGAGGTCGAGGGTCAATGGCTTCATTCTTCCGGTATTCCCATATATACTTCAGTAGAACTCTCTTCCCAAACATAAGACTAACAGCATAACTCTCTTCCCAAACATAAGACTAACAGCATAATTATCTTCCCAAACATAAAACTAACAGCTTAATTCTCTTCCCAAATATAAGACTAGCAGCATAACTCTCTTCCCAAACATAAGACTATTGCAGTCGAACACGTTCAAAATCGATCGACACACACAGAGAACAAGACTCCAAAGAGATTCTTCGAACTCCGAAGACGTTCAAAGACGATTCAACACACACACTGTGATCCGAACAGGGTCTTTTTATAGTCTCCCCGAAAGGCCGTGATGTCACATGGAATCATCTGGATAAATCCAGATCTCGGCCCCATTGAAGAAATCAAGAAAATTCCAGTACTTTTGAGATGCCACATTTCGTCGCCAAAATGATCGCCATGTTTGTCGCCAAGGTGGTGGGTCAATGCCTCCATTCTTCCGATATTCCCATACATAGCTCTGTAGAACTCTCTTCCCAAACATAAATCTAATATTGATGGGAAACGAATTTGCATGTTCGAACAATATATTAATCCATAAATAAGCTGTCAGCACTAATTGATCGCTAGCAGGCTTCTGTAGAAGACATTAGTTTATTAAGTTTAACCCTTAAAAGCCCCATTTTTTTAAAAATTAATTTTAAAATGTTTTTAACTTTCATTTCTTGAATAAACCATGGAAAAATACTTAAAAAATCCATTGTATTTTATGCATGGTTAATGGCTGAAAAACGGCCAAATGTTATAATGTTAATGTTAGCCCAGTGTTACCAAGTGGCAACACTGGTCTTTATTTCAGAAAAAAATGCCCTTGAAAAAATTCTATAATGACAAACACAGATGAATTTTTATAACTAATAATACGGATAAGGAATTTCCTTCAACATTGTAGAATAAAATGTAGTGTTCTCAAGAATACAAACAAAGCTAAAAAGATGCAACCTCAAGTGAAAAATAACACTTTATTTTTATTTTTTGATGAGAACTCAGACTGCCATCTATATGTTGTAAATTGATTTAATAAAAATTTCAATATGTCTCCATTTGGAAAGAACAGGCATTAGAGCTTCAGTCTTATTCTCAAGATTTCAGAAGACAAAATTAAAGACAACACTGGGCCTTTAAGGGTTAAAAATGAAAAGCAGTAATGAGATAGGCTATACATGACGAAAACAAAAAGATCAGCAAGTATAATCAAAATAAAAAATGGAAGTTAAACTTCAAATTAATAGCATTTAGACAGCGCCATCTGTTGGCTGGTTTGTGAGCAATTGTGTTCCTTTTCTAAAAACGCCAACATAAAATTTGCGCAGATTTAGTGCGCCGTAACGGCGCATTATCTATCTAAAAAATACTTTTTGAGCTGCTCTCTAATTTAAAAAAAAGAAGATGCTACAATATAGGGATTTTTATTAATTTTGGAAATGGGTCCTATAATTTACGACCACACTGTATTTTATTAATATGAGCTTAAAGATAAAAAAAAAACCCTCTGAAATATATATTCGTTAGCAGTCTCTGAAATATCTGCCTTCGACACAATACTCTAAAGGATTATTACAAGAATTAGCATTATCAGCCACATTGTCAGTTCTAATGTACATTCACTCCAAAATGTTCCGGTTTACCCTATTTAAAATGTAACACCCAAATGATAAACAACCCATCACAGATTGAAACAAGTCGAATAGTAGATATCTATAAATAACAACTCAGATACACACACAAGCCAAAACTACTTCATTAAAATTGAGATACACCCTATGGCAATATCGGGAAAATAATTGATAAGTTAAGTAACCATTTCTAATGGCAAGCATTTCCTGGGATCGCCAACGACTAATGGAAAGTAAATGAGTTTAATGCGTAAAAGGAGAAATGATATTACTCTCGCACGTCGTCGTGAGTAATTTTAGAGGCATTTCATTAGGCGCTGAAAATAATTATGTGAGCATTTTAAAACTTAATAGACTTCAAAAACTGGAAGGAGGTATGATTGAGTTTCTGCCTGAAAAAAGGATGGGAAAGTTAATTTTTCTAGAAAGTCTTTCTTAATGTGTAGGAAGTATTATGGGCGATGTAATTAGGAAGATTATTTAAGTGTTTCGGATAAAGCTTTTTGGTTTTTCCAGAAATAGCCATATAGTGTTTTGAGGTTTCAACTTTAAATAATTATGGCGCTGGACCCATTGGAATATTTTTCTACTTAGTTTTACTTAAGGTTAAACACATAAGAATCATATCTGCTAGTTTTAATTAAGTATAAACAAAGAAGAATTACGTCAATATTTTTAAGTTATCTATAGTAGTTAAGTGTAAACACACAAGGATCATAACATAGCAATATAAAAGTATAAACACACAAAGATTATATTAGTATCCGTGTTTTTTATTTATTATAAGTACCAAAATATATTTCAAATTAGTATTTCCAAAATTAACAAATGATAAATTCTTTCTAGTTGCTTATTTTTTTAGAATCGTCTGATTAAAAATCGTTCCCTAAAGGAAAAGTAATGTTTGGTGTAATCCCAGAAATCAAAGAACATAAACAAATTGTTACTCACAATCAATGATTTTAATACATTTTATGATTATCAAAACTAAAGTGAAAATAAGATAAAAATAATGTAAAATTGGAAAAAAATTGACAACTCGAATTCTGAAATTCACTATCATACTTAAATTGCACTTTTCTATTTAAACCAACTCATTTTCAAATTTCGTAATTGCAAAAATTTCTACCAAGGATTAGATTTCAGCTCCAAATGTATGAATGATAGTTTGATTCCCTACGACATAAATATCTCACATTTAATCGATTTATTACATTCAATATCCAATTATAAACCATAAATATCTTTAAAAAGAATCAAAGCATGAGTGGATAAAATCCGACTGTAACGTCAAGAATTCAATTTTGAAAAATTATGATCTTAAGTTACATAGCAATTAAAAAGCACTTTTCTCTGCGTAGGTATTTCAGCTTCTATCAAAGAGAAGAATAAATAAGTGCATGCTCTAATGGTACCTTTTTAGTATTTAAACGAACCTAATTACGAAGAAGCTATTCGCCTTCAGCAGCAGTTTGTATCAGCATTTTCATCATTATATCTCTAAACGAGACGAATTTGCTCAATTTTCTTAAATATTCATGGACGTTTATGACTTCTTTCTTTTGTAGAAAGACTTAAAAAGGTATACTTTCATGGAATTTATGTGATCAAAAGGATGTTACTAAGAGATAATTATGGAAAAGAAAAAAATTAAATGATGCAGATTTAAGAAAAGAATATTGATTAAAGACTGCTCTCCACCAAAGAATAGCTTGCCATGGGTTAGATCACAAACTTCGAGAAATTTTGTCTAAAAAATTTCGTCGAAATTATTAGACTGAATTATTCTAATTGAAAGTTTAAAGGAAACAATGCATTCCAACGAAATGGTCGTGAATAGTAATGCATGAATTGAATTAATTCATACAGCTTCACAATTGTACGACAAATGCAGCGTCCCATGTCCTCTAACATTTAATTTGCCGTTGTCTTTCACTAAGGGACACCATAAGTTTGTGGATGAGAAACCGCCTGGTAAGTACGCGGACATTCGCTTTCCCTGAGGGTATAAAAATGTTGGGATCAAATTACCGCCCACCGGTGATAGTAGACTCCTCAGGGAGGGGTCTTGCCGTGGCCTGTGATAGGCTATAAAGACTCCAGCCTCAGTACTCGAGTTACTGCAGAGGCTGTCATTCAATGTCCCAGAGTGCCTAGGCAGGACGGGGTAACTCTTTTGCGGTTATGCTGCACAACTATGACTCCCACTAGGGGACACAGAACGCCGGCCCATGTCCCCGTACCTGACGCCATGACTAGGGGACATAACAAGTTTGTGTATGAGAAACCGTCAGATAGGTACGCGGGGTCTCGCTTCCCTGTTGGTGTGGCTCTTAGGAAACATAATCGATGACGGGTTATACCACTGTAAAGGGGTGTCGCCGCATGAGCCGCTCCTAATGGGTGCTATTACGCGGGGGCCATAGTTTCCGATGTCTGTCGTGGCGACCGATTCTTCAATTTATTCCCGTACGGCTTTGCGCTGGGCAGGGGTGATTATACTGTACCATGAATATACAACTTTTGTCTTCCTCCAAGATGAGCGTTAGGCTCCTAAGATGCCAAACAGAATAGAGTTCGCAGGTGGATTATGTTGGTGGAAGACATGTGTTAATTCTTTGTGAAAAACAGCTTTCCGAAGTCTTTAATACGTTCACGCCGGCGCTGCAATTCATATTTCTCGCCCATGGGCGGCTACTCTAAGAGATTGCTTTATCGCGCGACGCCGAACTAAAGTAAGAAATGCAAAAATGTTTACCGCAATGATAACCATTTCTGCTCTTCATTTTTTTTTTTTTTACCATTATTGCTGTCATGTTTTTGCCAGCACTCTGTTTGGAATGTTTTAAAAATTTGCAAATAAATAAATAATTAATTATATTTATAATATTGAATTGTTATGTTCATATTATAGAAATTTTTATACAAATTATGTTTATAATATTGAGTTGAAATAAAATAAATCCTACTTTTTCAATTAATATACGTTAAATTTTCATCATTTTAATTTTCAACTACATAGAAATATTTTCTAGTTACTAAACCAACTAAATTATTGGTGGTATGCACTCCCTGATGAAACATTCAAGTGCGAGCCATCGGTGGTACGCGCCGCCTGGTGGGGTGCGATCTAAGTAGAGAACGTGTTAAGTAGAGAAGAAGTTCCCGATTGTAAGTAGATGCCAACAGAATATAGTTCGCACAGTGCGCAATGTGAGAAGTCCATATTGGGCACCACTCTTAGCATTAGGTTGTACAATCTTTTACCTGTATTTCGACACTATGAGTTCTCGGTACACAACCGTTACCAGTCTACAAGCTACAAAGGTTTCTAAGTTTTTTAAACATGCTCTGTTTTGGCGTAGTTTTATTCATTAATCCACTGTTGTACTGACACTAATCTATTATTTCCGATCTTGGAACCAATTCTCCAACAAAAGGACACAGTGTACCTAGTGTCAGTACGATAATAATAAATAATTATCGCATTAAGTAATTAATTAAGTATTAATAATAATTAATTCTCGATTGATAAAAAAGTAAAACATTTATTTCTTCATATTATCTATAAAATACTTTGCATAAAAATAGATAAAACATTAATTTCTTTATAATATTTATATGACGCTTTGAATAAAATAAGATAAACATTAATTTATTTATAATATTTATATAAAATTTTGAATAAAAATGGATAAAACGTTAATTTGCTCGTAATATTTATATAAAACTTTGAATAAAAATTCTCCTAACGATCTAAAATTATTTTCGAATAATATTTGGAATTCCAGATTTCACTGTGTAAGCAAAAGACCAATCATATTCCCCAAGGATATAAAACAAACACTTCTTTAGAACTGTTAAATATCGTCTGGAAAAAATAACTTTTTTCTTTTAAAATCTACTCAGGATTCATTGTTTAATTTCATAATAAGATTTTAATTTAAAATGTCTGACGCCAAACGCTAGAAAAACATTAATCACCAGTTGGGTTCATACCAGACAAAAAAAAGACAAGAAAACTGTTTTTATTCTCGAAAAAAGGCTACGGGAACATTTCATTTGCATGAAAATAACACATTGTTCCACTGAAAACATTCTAAATGAAAACTAGGATCTAGCACAATGAGGGAAGAGAGAAAGAGACATTAAAAAATCTTCCACAAACAAGATTTTTGGATTATTTTTTGTCCTCTTCACTTTTCATTTTGTTATCGTAAGTGGAAGGGCAAATATTTCCTCTGGATCTTCTTGTTTACAATAAATTTAACTCATTTTAGATTCATCAACTGAACAAAAACACTTCCTGTTTTGCTACCCAACCCACGTTCTTTCTCAAACATTCTTTTTTCCTTTTTCATTTATCGTTTGGCTGGCGCGGATTCTTCATAAGCTTTTGCTGCTGCGGGTTGTTCTTTTATTTCCTTTCGGATTCTACGTTCTGGTTTCTTTCTTTTCATTTAAAGGTTTGTTGTTTTTTAAAACTTGTTTTATTTTTTATTGCGTTTTGTTACAAATCCCCTTTTTCCTGTGAGATAATAGGGACAAAGTAAAATGAATTTATACATTTGTTTGTTTATTTTGTTCGCTCTCCATTGCATTTGTTACACAGTAAAAGTGGGGGAGAGGATGTATAGAGATTCTTGGAAAGTGTTTTATTTGTGGAAATATACCAACGCAAAGTACGGTTATGCTGTTAAAGGAAGGGAGGGGGTGTGGTTGGGGGGGGGGGAGTAAATAGGCGGATAATGAAATGTGAAAAGTAGCGGGTTCTAACCTTTTGTTTTCCATCCAGGAATGGAGAGTTGTTGGGAGAATGGGAGAGGATTTAATTCGATATTTTAACTGTGGAAAAGTTTAATTTAGTAACAGAAGTTTTGAATATAATGCAAGAGCTGCCTTATCTGTTCGCATATTTCATTTCCATGTTTCTGTTTTTATCTTTTAATTGAGTCGACTGAGCTTCCAGAGTTTTGTTTAGAACTTTTTTCTTTAAAAAACAAAATGCGTGATTTGGAATATAGAAAGAGGCATTGCAAAGTATTTTATCCATGCCATCATAAATGTTTAATGAATAGAGGTAGGTTTAATGAATAGAGGTAGGTTAAGGCATTACGTTAAAAACAAAAGCTTTATATCTCGTTATACATCAAATCAATAGTTTTTGAAACAACAGATATTTTTAAACGAATTTGCTTCTAAACATTATCTTTTAATAAATCGATTCAAAACGCCTTTACAACATATATAAGTAAATCTTTATGTTAATTTGTGATTTAATTTAGTATATTTTATAACAGATTAATATAATATTTTGTGAAATATGTTTAGATTGTTATAATAATTTGTTTATCATTATTTAGCTTAGTTAAATTAATGTCCAGTTTTGATGACATGCGAGAGCTGTTTGGCGAGGGTCCTCGCTATTTTGAATCGAAGATAACATAGAATTTTTTCTGTCATTGGATGCCTACCAAATTCCTGCTGCCGCATGAGAAACCTGGATTTGTTCCTGCCATTCAGAATGTTTGTAGATTTTATTTTCCATAATTATATTTATTAATTTTGTGAATATTTCACTTTTACTTTATTGCATAATTTTCATAAATACTAAATATAAGTTTCATATACTTTCTCGTACACGAAGTGTACAGAGAGAAATTATGGTAATCGTCGAAAAATTAGACTTGGATATATGTAAACACGATAATTCAACAACGTAACGAACTAGATAGATGGAATTTGGCATTTATCTCTAAAATTTCAGATCTGTAATAAATTTTGCACCAAATCAAGGTGATGACTGTTTTTCGATCCGTCTATTCGAGTGTACGTGAACGCTGTAACTGAAAAATGCATCATGTTAGACAAATGAAGTTTACATCAACATCATAGATGTTCGTCTAATTTTTCACCAAATCCCAAATCATGAAAGTGATGACTGTTTTTCGA
>BGPR01051919.1:0-10719 GCA_013235015.1 Araneus ventricosus
TAATTGTAAAAAATGAAATATCGACCGCAGATTTTAATTTGTGCACTACAATTCCAATATCAATTCGATGTTTATAAAATAACAAAATTTTTAAAAGAAAACTAATAAAGAGATAAAAATAAAAATAACTTCACTTCCAGGTACGTTTTCTAGTAATACATGCAAGTTGTATTGAAATAAAACTATTTTCAGCACCATTCCAGAACAAACCGATAGGGAGAATAAAACCGATTCAAGTGACGTCACGGTCACATGACAAACGCAAGTGCAAATGTCGGCTAAAATCTAAATGTACGTTGTCTTACAGTGTGCTGTGACGTCACGTCCTTTTCCTTTCGCAAGAGGCGCAAAGGATTGCAAAATTTAATTGGTTCGGTTCCTTTCACGTGTATCGTGCGCGTTAATTCGCAGAAATCACGGAGAGAATTTGAAAAGAATGTTTGCAAATTTAAGGAAATTAGATTTTTCTTAATAAATTTTTTATCTTCAAAGCTTTTCTCCTCTAAAAAAGCTTGAGATAAATCTTGCAAATAAAGTTGGGATATGAGTCAATATTTATAAAAGATATGAAATGATTCCTCTGTTTCCTTCTTTCCGAAATCCACGACCTTAAGAGAAACGCATAAATAACCATTTCAAACAGCCAAGCACGTGATTAAAGTGTCTGTAGGAAAGATGATTGGAATGCGCTTTCTTTCTGTAATGAATATATATATATATATATTTTCTGTCCGTTCTGCCAACCAGGAAGGAATAAATCCGCAAATTAAATACATCTGCAGCTGAAAGTGTATCATTTCTCTAGAGTGCGAGTAAAATGCCGTTTGAGATGTTGAAATAAGACAGCCTGATACAGAATTTCAGACTTGTAATGGGAAAAGAAAGTTCTTCACTGATGAAAGCTCTTCAATTTCAGAAATTTAAATGCAGTAAAATCCCGCCTATTCCAATTAACACTGTTTCGAACTAATGGTTTTTTTACTTTCTCGTATACGAAGTATACAAAGAGAAAGTATTGTAATCGTCAAAAAATTCGAACTCGAGATTTTGACGAATCTCCACGTTTTAGACCTTCCTGAGTCCGAAAAACACAATTTTGGAATTATGTCTGTCTGTGTGTGTGTCTGTGAACACGATAACTCGAAAACTATTAGAGATAAAGGGATGAAATTTGGTATGTAAACTTGAAACATAATTTGTAGGTTTCTATCAACTTTTGGACAAAATCCGTCCACGGGAAGTCTGTCTGTCTGTATGTTCGAGGTCATGCGAACGCTATAACTCAAAAACTTGAAAAGCCAGATCTATAAAATTTGGTACACAGTTTTATCGTCATGAATGTAGGTCCGTATAAAATTTTGGGCCAAATCTGTCAACGGGTTGACTGTCTGTCGGTTTGTATAATCGCATACTTATTAAGCCTTCGTTTCAAAACCATCTCCACGCACGCGCAACTATCTCTGGTACCAAGCAGGAGATTACGTCATAGACAGATTTGTGTTTTATCTCTGTTCGCTCGCTCGTATAATAGCGGATCTTCCTGGAGTGTGATGGAAAATAAATATTGCTGAGTTTTAATACATAGGCATCTCTTTTAATATGATTCTTCACTTAAATATTTTACAATCACTATAATCTGCAATGAAAAACCTTCTGATATTCGTTGCATTCTGGATTACAGTAGGTTCGATTTTTTTTATCCACGCAAGGGGAGGGGAAATGACAAATTTTTGAGCAGTATACGAGAAAGTTTAGGGGAGGCCACTCCCACTGGTTTTGTATGGAAATCTGTAATTTTCATTGAACCAGTTTATCGTAGTGTTCAAACCGCTACACTTTCATAATATTATCATCACCATCGGAAAGAAGAAAAAAGTGACATGGATTCGATGCCTAAGTCCCACTCATATTCCCAGTGGCTGCGATTCGGGGGAGGGTAGTCGCCCCCAAACTTTTTGCCCCCCCCCAAAAAAAAAATTATTTCATTTTAGCTGCCTAAAACTAGTAATTATAAAATAAACAATAGTGTTCACAATAGCTAGCTAATTTTGTAACTAAATTTTTAAATCTTGTTGTCTATCCTCTATATCAGGGGTGGCGAACCTTTATGTATCAACGTGCCATTTTTTCTAAAAAAATGTCTAATGAGGTCATAGACGTGCCGTCAAATAGTACCCTCAATGCTTCATAGTGAACTTTGTGATCAGTGGCGTGCCCAAAATATTGTGTCGCGTGCCATCAATGGCACGCGTGCCATTGGTTCGCCATCCCTGCTCTATATTCTGGGTTTTTTAGGTGTCTATAAATTTGTTGCCCCCCTCCACTTTTGGCACTCAATCGCCGGCACTATATACCCCTCGAGACAGATCGTCATTCAAAATGCAGAAGGTCGTATGTCAAACCTAACATACGACTATTTACAGTTTCATCAATCATCTTCAGAAACGTAGAATCTTTTGACATTTGTTATGCCTTTTATTGGATTTGCTGCTGACATTAGAGATTCTGTCACTAAGTAGAAATCACAGAATGCCACATGTAGCAATAATAGAAGAAAACCAGCGGGAGTGTTCTCCCCTAAGCTTTCTCGTATACTTCTCCAAAAAGGTACCGTTTCCCCTTCCCCCGCGTGGCTAAAAAAATTCGAACCAACTGTTACCCAGAATCCAATGACTATCAGAAGGTTTTCCATTATAGTGATTGAAAAATATCTAGATAAAGAATCAAATTCAAAGAGATGCGTACCAATTTTCCGCTCTTACCGGCTCAAGGACAAACTGACGTAATTCGCTCGATACTTTTGCGTGCACAGAAGATTGCTTCCAGTACGCATGCTCGTGGAGATAACTTTTGAAAAGAATCCGTTAATTATACAGACCGACAGACAGTCAACCCTTTGATGAATTTGGCCCAAAGTTTTATACGGACTTACATTCATGACAATAAAACTGTGTACCAAATTTTATCGATCTAGCTATTCAAGTTTTTAAGTTATAGTGTTCGCATGACCGCGGACAGACAGAAAGGCAGACTTCCCGTAGACGGATTTTCTCCAAAATTTGATAGAAATCTACAAATGATGTGTAAAGATCACATACCAAATTTCATCCCCGTAGCTCTAATAGTTTTCGACTTATCGTGTTCACATACAGACACACAGCCAGACATAATTCCAAAATTGTGTTTTTCGGACTCAGGGAGGTCTAAAGCGTGGAGATTCTTCAAAATGTCGAGTTCGAATTTTTTGACGATTGCGATACTTTCTCTTTGTATACTTCGTATACCAGAAAGTAACCAGCGGGAGTGACCTCGCCTAAACTTTCTCGTATACTTCTCAAACATTTGTCATTTCCCTTCTCCTTGCATGGATAAAAAATTCGAACCTACTGTAACCTAGAATTCAATGACTATCAGAAGGTTTTTCATTGTAGATTATAGTGATAGTAAAATATTTAGGTGAAGGATCATATTGAAAGATATGCGTATGTATTAAAACTTAGCAATATTTATTTTCTATCAAACTGTAGACAATGCAAGCTCCGTTCCGCAAGCTCCGTGTACGGAGGAGAAAACAGGAGAAGACCTCGTTCGTTAGCGTGCGCATGCGCAGAGATTGCTTCCAGTACGCAAGTAAAACAAGGACAAAGTGACGTAATCCTTCCGCGTGCTCAGAGATTGCTACCAATACGCATGCGTATGGAGAATCGGAATAGAAAAATTAATTATGCAATTTGAACGCCCTTTTCTTTAACGATTCAAACGAAATTTGGGCACAGATCTATAATCAATATTAGCAAACGTCATACCAATTTTTATATATCTAAGCCAAAGGGTTTAGGAGATATAATTTTTACAAGTATGCAATTATACAGACAGACAGCCAGTCAACCCTTTGACGGATTTGATTCAAAATTTTATACGGACCTACATTCATGATGATAAAACTGTGTACCAAATTTTATTCGTCTAGCTATTCAAGTTTTTGAGTTATAGTGATCACATGAACGTGGACAGACAGACAGACTTACCGTAGACGGATTTTGTCCAAAATTTGATAGAAACCTACAAATTATGTTTAAAGACCACATACCAAATTTCATCCCCGTAGCTCTAATAGTTTTCGAGTTATCGTGTTCACAGACAGACACACAGACATAATTCCAAAATTGTGTTTTTCGGAATCAGGGAGGTCTAAAACGTGGAGATTCGTCAAAATCTCGAGTTCGAATTTTTTGACGATTACAATACTTTCTCTTTGTATACTTCGTATACGAGAAAGTAATAAAAATTACAAACGTCCTCCCGTTGGTGCGATGCGGAAGTTTAGAGAGGGGAGTGCCAGCTCAGGTGTCGTCTTCGTCATCTTATCCAGGTTCAAGATTACGAGGTTCGTCTCATAATAGCCCTCTCATTGCTTCAAAACGGGACGTTAATATAATTAACTAAACTTTTTCACTTTGAGAGGTGAGTTACTGCTAAATAAGTAACTCTGAATTCTTCCAAATATTGCTGTTAGAAAAATTACTGTCCATTTTATTTATTTAATTAAACACTTTTTATTAATTTTATTTATTTCACCCACACCAGCGATGGATGCATTTTACGGAGCACACGAACTCGGCGGTTCACAATCTCCGAACATTACACGTTGCACCTATGACCCTGGCTGAAAAAATTGATGTCAACCTAATTAGTTAAGGTTCCCTGCAAGGAAGATTAAGATTAGAGACGAAAGGAAAGTTATTGTTAATTATATCCAATTAAATGCCTCATTTATTCATATTTCATGTTTGTAAAGATGGAATTTTTTAATTGATTCTACTTTTGCTTTCTGATGTGCTAACGTTATGAAATTTTGTATCCTTGCGCATAACTATTTTAATATTTTCGGAATTTAATTATCAATTAACCGGCCGACCGAGTCGAAATAATCGAGACTAACTAAAGAATAAAAAAGTAAAATATCAGTCCTCTCCGGCTAATTCGGGACGTCTCAATTTATACATGATTCGTATAAGAAAAATAATTATTCTAGAGAAAAATAGTATTTTAAAAACTAAGAGTTGATAATTTTATGATCCACTGTCTCCCAGTGCTAATCATTGTATACAATGGCGAATCCAGGGGGTGGATATTGGGCTGCAGCCCCTCCCGAGAGAGACCAGAATTCTTTATTTTATTTAAAATCACTACAGCTGTTTTTTAAATCTCCCTTTAAAAAAAGTGAAAACATTTCTTCCTGGTTTTTGACAGGCTCGAAAGTTTTCCCATTTTTCTAGTCATTTAACTCGTATTTGCAGCGTTGACACGGTCAAAAACACTTTTTTGCTAGTTATTTTAGTTAGTTTTTACTAGTTTTTTGTTAAATTATCGAAAGTATTGTAGTGTTCTTTATAATTCTTATTGTCAGGTGCGTAAAGTGTGTAAAGTTAAAGTGTTTTCGTTTACATAAGCCATAAGATTTGGCATTCGTCACGACGATACAAAACTTTTTATACCTCAGCCTCCCCCAACATCCAAATCCTGGATTCACCACTGATTGTATATGTATATTAAAATACTTTTTTTTATCGAATCCGAATCGAATTTTTACCGAATTTTTCAAATCTTATTTATCGAGTTATTACAATACATAAATATAATCAGAGGGGGAAAAGAAAACCACTTTCTTTTTCCTGTCTTATCAGTGCAGCCATATTCTACTAGTAAGAATTTGAAAAAAGAATTCATTGGAAATTCACTTAAAAAAAATAAGCCAACATCATCTTTCTTATGAGTTTTTTAATATGAACTACTTACTTTTTAGAATGAATCATAAATAAAATATGGGAAAATTTGGTACAAAAAGTAAAAAACCGGGGCTTTTCCGAAATGAGTGATTATTTTATATACCAACAGTGATGGGGGGGGGGCCGAAGCGCACGGCCTCTTGGGCCACAATCTTCGACTCCTAATAATTTAGCAAAATTGGACCTTATTAAAAAATGAGTTCTACTTTATATAATCAATCTAAATATAAATGAAAAATCTGAAAACAAAAGAATGAAAATAGTTGTCGTATCCACGGAGTTTTTTTCGTATTAATTCAGGTGTTACGTATTTGTGCACGCTATATATATATGTTAAATGTAACCTTTTATAACTGTTGGTTGAACGAGAGTTTTGTTTAAGTTTAAATTTAACTTCCTTGTTCTACTAATAAACGTCTTGCATGGAAAATGTCTGGTTATTTCTCGTATTTGAATCCAGAACTATTTTAAAGCCACGGTTTTTTAAATGCTATTTTTCCTTTAAGCTTTTAGTTTTCGATACGCTGCTGAGTTATTTCTTTGTATAACGGATGGCATAATAATAGTTTCATAATGTTTATTTATAACATTTTCGTACTTGGCTAATGCTTGCTCTTTCTGAATGAAGGCCGGAAAAAAGAGATAGATATCTATAAATAGAAACTTGAAGAGTGTTTAAACGCTTTTCGTCTTTCGCTCCGAATCTTAAGATGGTTGATTTATTTTAAAGATAAATTTGACCAGCGTGCTTCACTTTAATCTCAACAATTAATAATTGTGTGCTTTTTGAAATCTGATTACTTAAGGACGTATAACTCAGGGTTTTTTTAATACGATTTCATTATTTCAATTCCTATTATTAGTTCACACTCTCCCTGTATCTTGTTCAAATTTTGCAATCAATTTTAAACTAACTTCCCGATGAGCTGGAGACTTGAAACTTTAAATATAGCTCAGAACTAGATGACAATTCAATATTAATTCGCTTTCTTGTGTGTCTGTTTGTCTGTCATTTCATATTTTGCATGACGCATGCGCAGTATGTTTTTCATTACATCTCGAAAACTATTAACATTACAGACTTGGTTCTTGGATATATGGTTGGCCCATGGATCATCGAAGCACCCCCATATTTTATCCGTCTTTGCGCATGCGCAGTACATTTTTCATTATATCTCGAAAACTATTAAACTATTAATTATTAAAGTAGGAATTGACATTAAAATTTTTTTTTATATTACTTGTTACTTATAGATTTTAGTCGTTAATGCTCGCCTTTATTTTCAGGAAACGAAAACGATTTACTTTTAATAACGCCCCCATTTTTTCAACAAAAATGTAGTAAAATGAGTGATAAATTAACAAACGCATTCCATTCAAAGATATTATGTCTATACTTATAAAAGGCAATGTTTGCGTGCATGCGTGCGTGCGCGCGATGTCCAGACGAATCTATCTACTTACAGCCTTGAAATTTGGTATACAGGTAGTCTTAATGGTGATTCAATGCACCTCGAAGCCCGAATTTTAAAATTTAAATTAGAAATTTTTTTATTTAGTGTTTTGTGTTGTTTTGGGTAATTTTTGGCGCGTTTACGGCTGTAGTATCTTTTCTAATGATCGCTGAAAAACAATCAATGCACCATCGGATAGAACAAAAAAATTTCATTCTAATGAAGTTTGTTTTGAATTTCCAACATAATTTACTGAATTTTGAAAAATTTTTAAAAAATAGTCAGTTTTGCCATCAAAATTTTATTTTCGTTTTTAAATTTGCTGCATCCGACGTTCTAATAACACTATTATTTTCATTTTTTTCAGCTTATAACTGCAACGGTTCTGTCGTATTTAAAACAAGAACGGTTAAAATATCTTTTCCCGTTTTTTTATAATTTATTTTTTTCCTGGTCAGTTCAAAGATATTTTTCTGTAGCGAGCTTTCTCCCGCGACACTTCTCCAGAACGTTGCATTCATTGGCTGACGGTGCAGAGGGCAGGTGACGTCATAACCTTCAATTGAATGACTTCGATTATTATTTTCGGTAGTATCTTAACGTGTTAATGTCTCGCATATTTTACTTATAATCATTTTCACGTTGCAATTTTTTAATATTTTTCGGATTAACGTACTCTGTATTGTTTTTCTACAGTTGAAATATCATTATCTCAAAGAAAAATAAGCGGGAAAATCAATAATGTGTATCTTTTGTTTTGTTTTCAGAACGTTTTCATATCATTGTGGGTATTTTTTTTCATTTTGTTGAAGTCCTGATTCCACGGGCAACGCCGTACGCGTATTGCTAGTATTAACTAAGGTGACCATACGTCCCGGATTATTAGGAACAGTCCCGAATTTTGATAGTTTGCCCCGAATTAATAAAGTGTCCTGGATTTGTCCCGAATTCGGATTAAAGGTCCCGGATTTTACTTATGAGTAGAGTTGCCATAATTGCCAAGACTTGATACGGGACGTTTAAGTGCTAAGTAGATAAAGCATGAAAAAATGAGCAGGTAATGATTTAATTTACTCTGATCAAAAATCAATAAAGTTTTAGCCATCTAATAAAATGAATAAGTAGAATAATAATAATAAAGATGCAAGGCTAATAATTTTTATCCCAGTCCAAATTTAAAGTTGATTTTACTTTCTTAATTATATCATTTTCTTCTTTCACATAATGATAAAATTGGGCACAAGTCATTTTAACCCTTTGCAGTCGATGCCGCCACAGTGGCGGCATTTATATCAAAGTTGTCGTAGAAGGCGGTTTTTTTTTTTTTTTTTTGGTTTTAGACCCACACTGGGACGAACCTGCTCCTAAAACGGGGTGACAGGCTGGTGTTTGGTTTTACTATGATGATGATGAAGTTCGTGGTTAACCTTAGGATTTGGGTCTGGGGGGGGGGGCTGAGGTCATAAAATTCTGTACTGTCGTGACGAATGTCAAATTCAAAGGCTATAAACCAGTTCTGAACTTACGTACTTTTACCAATTGACAACAAGAACGGCAGAACAATATAATACTGATACTTAATAAAAATACAATGAAATATAACGAATAAAAAATGTCTTTATTCGCCAAAGTTACAAGGCTGAGTGAAATGGGATTACAAAGAGAAATTTTCGAGCCTGTCATTAAAAAAAAAGAATATGGAAATGTTTTATTTATTTTTTTTAAAAGAGGAAAATTAAGAAAAACAGTTGCAATAATGTTTAATCAAATTAACTCTCGGTAATAATGCCTTTGGGGGGGCTAAAACCGATAGCCCCCCCCCCCTGATTCGCCACTGATGAAGCTGTTGAGATGTATGCTCGCTCCTTGGCTGCTTTAAGCCTATCATGGTTGAGGTTACCGGTTTTGTTATGTAAACAAACCGATTGTTGCCATCGGCAAAAGAGAAATTAGACTCTTTTCTGTACCACGAACCTTATCGTTTTATATATTCAGATTTGTTAAAGTTAGGTAAAAAAACTGGAGGGAAATAAATTAGCATCATTGAAAATATAATATTTTGAATTTTAAGGTGGTGTAAAAAGTATTTTTATGCTATAATATTTCCTAAAATTATCGCCAAAAATAACAACATTTTGCCCAATTTTTAATTAATTAAAATCGCAAAAAAATCACTCCGAGGCGCACATTCCCACCCTCCAAAGCATATTTAAGTCAAATTTGGGAACTCTAGGGTCAAACGGTCTTCCCTATAGAACGCAAGACACACAAATACGTTTGAAAGTGTATTTCATAAAATAATTTTTCACGTTTATTATTTTCTAGTTTATAGTCTTTAATACATTTCATAATTCAGAATTGTAATTTCTTTTGAATCTCATAATAATTTTTTTTTAAACTAGAGTATTAAATATTCTTGTTGATTGTAGTAATATTCTTGTTCTAGGCATTACTATTTTAGTTCTTATTTTCTTATAATATTCTGAATTTCTTAACTTAATATCTTAAAACGATTTACTCAGCAGCAGTAGAAATCTTCAATCTTTAACGAATAAAGACTGAAGAAGAGCTTACATTTGCTTTTGGAAGAACAATTCATATGCTCTTAAATAAAATCGAAATTAGCTAAAAACAATTGATAATTAAGTTCGAAAATATTAAAATACTAGCAGTACGCATAATGACTTCAACAAAATAGAAAAAGCCCAAAGTTTTGAAAACGAAATCAAAACATGTATCGATTTCGCCCTCGATTTTTAGTAAAGTACACGCAGGAACGTGAATGAGATGAATTATTCTTTTAACTAAATATATCAGCATATATGCGCGACTATCAAACGTATAAAACAAATAATTCAAATGATTCTTAGATCAGTAAAATGAAGTAATTAAGATTAGCTGACCAAATAAATTGATAGAGTCTGACGTGACTTTCGCTTGATACCGCCAGCCAATCGGATAGTTGAAATGCATTGTGGGAACTCAGAGTAACCTTGGGTGGAACGAAAGCTTCGTCGATTCGGATATGAGAGGGAAAATGTTTTGAACTGATCAATAAAAAAATTCATAGAAAATCAGAGAAAAAAGATATTTTAATCATTCTTGTTTTAAAACAGGGATAAATATTCCGGTTTATACTTAAAAAAATTGAAAATGATAGCGTTATTAGAAAGTTGGATGCAAATGAAAAGTTAAATGAAAAGTTACTATTATTTAAAAATTTCTTAAAATTCAGTAAATTATGTTAAAAATTCGAAACAAATTTCATTAGATCAAAAATTGTTTGTTCAATCCGATGGTGCATTGATTGTTTTTCAACGCGAAAAAGGAAAAAGAATAGAAAAGATAGAAAGATACTACAGCCATAAACGTGTCAAAAATGACCCAAACCACACAAAACATTAAATAAAAAAATGTCTAGATTAAATTTTAAAATTCTGGCTTGGAGGTGCATTGAGTCACCATTACGACTACCT